>JARBWK010000004.1:54910403-55055403 GCA_030556195.1 Anolis apletophallus | reverse complement strand
CCACGCCCCCGCCACCCGCTTAAACCGGGCGCCGAGGGGGTGGCAGGGGAGGTGGGGAGGGCTGGGGAGGAGGGGAGGGGTTTCCCCTCCTCCTTCCAGGTCCCCCACGCCGCTCTTCCTGATCAAAGGAGGAGGCGGAGGAGGCGCTCTGGCTGCCATGTGCGAACGTTCCAAACGTTCGCGCTGGCAGCGAAGTGGCTGGGGTGGGAGTTCAGTTGGCAATTTTTTGGGGTTCATTTTTTGGGGTGTTGGGAGGGATGTAGGTCCGGTTTTTTTGCTGTTGTCTGTAGCGAGTGTAATGGTCCAGTAGGCTGCCAAGTTTGGTGCTTCTGCGAGCCATAGTTTCTTTGTCTATATACGACATTAAACGGACTCACCAAAATTATATATATAGATATCATTCACTGACATAACCTTGTTCCCATGCTGGATGAATGCATGTGCTTTTTGAATTTAACCAGGAAGGAAAGAAGGATTGGTAGGTAGGTAAGTAGGTAGGAAGGAAGGAAACAAGGGAAAGGAAGGGGAGGAAGGAAGGAAGTAAAGACATATAGAAAGGAAGGAAGGAGAGGGAGGAAGAAAAGAAGGAAGAGAGGGAGGAAGAAAGAGAGCAACAGGTGGAAAGAAGGAAAGAAGAAAAGAAGTAAACTTGGTGTTTTTTTCCTTCTTTTTAATAAGCATTTACCAAAGCAATTACCATATGTCTTCATGACAGGGATAGAAATATTTTGTGATTTAGCTGTTTGAAAGTGGAACAAAGGAGAGAAAAAACAAGTATATGAATCCATGGAAAGTATGGGCCACTTGGGTACTCCTGTATGGTTTGTCTTTAAACAAAATGAGAAATGTATTGGAAAGTAGACATTGGCAAAGGCTACATCTACAGTACATGTAACAAAATAATATGGAGCACTGTGATTTGGAGCTGCCCCAGATACAGCATCACTGTAGGCCCTTTGGTGTCCAGATGGCTGGTCAGGTTAAGGTTGGGGTCACCACTGCTGCCATGTCACCAGCCAGAAGCAGCTCCTAGGCAGGGTGACCAGCCATGCGACCAGCAGAAGTGATGGCACCACCAAGGCTCTGCCAGGGAGCTGCTAGCAGATAACATAGGGGTGGGTCTGTGTGATTTGGGGACACAGGACGGGACTGGAGCCAACCCAATCCAGCTTTCACAGCTCAAAAACACTGAGATCATTATTGAGGTTCCTTTAAATACTAGTTCCCCTTGCACCAGATTAGTGTCTGGAAGCAGCACTTCAATTGCAAAACCAGTTGTATATCATATGGGATTCTCAGCTGTTGTAAGATGAGTCCACTTTATTTAGCCTGTGTAGGCATGGTCAGAGTAGGCAGCAATCATTCCTTTTCAGTCTAGTTACTGGCAGCATTTGAGAGATAATATTTTTTCCAGTATCATCACCAGAAAGTTGTTTCCTGTAAGCCCCCATTATCAGACTCTGCCATTAATTTTTGAGGTACCTTATCAGTGTAATGGAAGATTTCCACCCGAGAGACAGATCTGACAAGGCAGCAAGTATATTCAGATTACCTCAGTATTTATGTCAGTCATCACATCTGTCCTCATCACCCCCCCCCCCCCATTTCTATTTTTCAACTTGTCTTCTGAAAGATGTGTCATGTGCCGGATGCTAACAGCCTTCCTAAACTGGGAAAATAGGGGTGATTGACATAAGCACTATGCTTCATTAGGTATGTTTACCGCACCTGTTATAATGTTACTGGAGCTGTAGTGCTGCAGGCAGAACACAGCAAAAATTGACCCTGAACCGAAAAGGTTTGTGCTGCCATGGGTGTTTCAGCGACTGTGAGTGAAAGCAAACCAGATGAATAATTGTGTGGAAAATATAATTTCATGGTTTTGTGCCACTCGTGGTTTATGCAACCTACAAACCCACCTACCCCCTACTATGTCTTTCTTACATGAACAGAAGTTCTTTTCTATTTATTTGTCCTTGCCACGGCTTGCAGGAGAAGAAACATTATCTCAGCAAGAACAGACTCTTGAGCTGTTGCAAGCCATAATCTAAGAGTGATGTATTTTTGTCAGTTCATTTTAGTATACATGTTACACTCAGGTGGGAACTGAATGGTGGCCTATGCAATGTTAGTGAACTATAACTGCTATCATTAGTCGCCATTTGCTCACCCACAGAAAACCATGTTTAATATTCTAGAGCTGATGTGGTCTATTCAATGCAATTTTCTGAATCAGCACCCCAAATAACCCCAGGGACAGGCCTAAAAATGAAGACACCAAGGTGCCCCTGCTTTCAGGTGCCACATGGAACAGCTCTGCTGAGGGGGAGGGAGGGGGAGGAGAAGGAGAAGCAGCGGTCAGGAGGCTTGTTGTCTCACCTTTCATGGATAGTCAGCCTCTCCCCTTCCGACATCCACATTGCCTCAGCAGGGCTTCACAAGACTAGTCGCTCTTGTTGCAATGGTGTAGTAATGGTGAGGCCGCAGACCATATTTTAGTTCTTGGGGACCATTGGTGGTTCACGAACCACAGGTTGGGAACCGCTGGTGTAGAGAGACAAAACAGTGTCAGGTACCATTCCTAGTATAATCCATTAGGAAAAAATAAGATTAAATCATTGCACCATACCTTATTGCTTAAGTTCAGGTTTTTGGGTATGAGCTAATCTAGAATGCCTCTACTTCTGTTGTACTGAAAGCACTGACATGGTTAGAAGAAATACTGGAAACATAAGCCAGTTTCTATATCATATATGGCCAAAGTGCATGATAGGCCAAGTGGGTGTCATTTATAATTGGATTTGGCCTCTAGACTACTAATTGTATAATACCAAGTTAGAGCTTCTTTCAGAGACTGTCAGCTGTCCTAACTGGAGAATGTATTTGGTTTCTCCTTCCCCTCCCTTAACTCCTGTCAGATCCCTACATCTTTTACTGTTCATATCAAACAAATGCCTGAGGTTGTCATCATAAGCAGTTGACCTCCTATGCATGTCTCGAAAGTTAAACCAAAGACCACATAAGAACTCTGATCCAAAAGAAGGAGGCTGATGTGTCAAGAGTGATAAAGATGGATTAAGTGCAGATAAAATGTGGGTCATGGATAGTCCAGGCAGATTTTTGCTGTCACTCAACTGTTGTTATAAATTTAGACACACACTTTACTCCAGAACAAACAAAAGCAATGCCAGGAACTTTACCTTATAAAGTATAATGGATCTCAATTTAAGAATACATTAGAAGTTACAATAAAACAAGTTTTCCTCTTTTTAAAAAGTAATAGTAGAACAATTATGTAGCTAGCAGGAAGGAAAGGTTTAGTGCAACCATTAGAAAATATTCTCAGGAAAAAATGTTTGGTTACATTTTCATTGATAATTTTGCAGCCTTCTGGTTGAGAATATATAATGGAGATACAGTAAGAAAACAGATGTAAGTGATGAGTGAAAAGTAATACTGAATATTGATGAGTCTCAGAAATCATCTTCAGTTGATAAAGGGTTTGTGAGCCAATGTCAGACTTACAAAAAGATACTGTAGTGAGGAGAAAATACAGTACCTTCTACCATTGAAGCTTTCCATGTGTCCAAAACATTTCTGGTCCAGTGGGACACACTCTGTAGCTCTTTTCATGTTACACAACACACTTAAAGAGAGTCGAGTGTTGGCTTTGCCATGGGTGGAATTTACTCAAAGAAATGGAGCAGGCTGATTTGATCACAGAAATATCTCTTCTGCATTCACCAGGAGGGTAGGCCTTTTGAACGGCAAGAAAAGGCATTCAGCTAGAAGATAGAAAACCTACTTGACAAGATTGTCAGCTGGCAAAAGTATCATAAAGTGTGTCTACGTGAAAGTCAGGAAGACACATTTACCCCTACTAAAGGTGCATCTACATCAGGAGTCTTCAAACATTTTAAGCGGAGGGCTAGCTCACGCCAACAGTTCACCAGACTGTTGGGACAGCCGGGGGGACGGGGACGACAATGATGGGGGACGGGGCAGGACGGGATGGGAGTATAGTTTGAAAAAACCATAAACTAATTCCAATGCTCTACACATATCTTATTTTAGTGCAAAAAAGAAAGAGCAACACATTATGTAAAATGAAGAACAATTTTAACCAACATAAACTTTGAATGGGATGTGTGGGCCTGCTTCTGGCTCATGAGATAGTTGTTATGTGCCTTCAAGTCATTTCAGATTTGAGCCACCCTAAGTCTAAAGTTTGGGGGAGGGGGTTTAAATGACCTTGGAGGGCCACATCTGGCCTACTGGTCTTCGTTTGGGGACCCCTGATTTACACAATGGAATAGATGCAGTTTGAAACTGCTATAACTGCCATAGCTTATGTTTGTAGTTTTGTAGGGTCTTTAGCCTTTTTTTAAAAAAAAATATTTTTTATTGTATTGTTATACTACATTTACTCTTACTTTACATTGCTTTAGTTACAATACATTTTTCTTCCCCCCCTGACCCTCCCCCCTCCCCCCGTCGACAAGTTAGACCTTCATTTATTTGAGCCATCGTTGCATTCTGTCCAGTTTTTTCCCCCAATGTTCATCTTCTGGTTTAGCTTCCTGTATCCAGTTTTTGAAGGGTAACCATATTTCTTTGATTTTCTTCTGCTTTTCTGTCCATAGTTTTTCATTTCTTATAATGTCCATAATTTCCAGCTGAACTTGTTCCCACACATATTCATACCATTTTTCAAGGGTCCATTTCTTTTTTTCTTTCCACCCCCAGGCAATCACGGATAATTTAGCCTTCTTTGTCAACCAGTGCTGGTACCTTTCCAAACCACTCCCGTGATTCTATAACTTTGAGCCATGACAGTTAAAGCAGTGTCAAACTGCATTCATTTTACATTGCAGATGCATCCACAGACTCACAGAGAGTAGAGCAGTTGGGAAGGGTGGTCTACACGTAAACGAAATTAAGAGGATAGTCATGCTTGTTTAGCAATAGGTAGGGAGTCATGGCTAGATTGTAGATTTTAGTGTACTTAATCTACAAGTCTAATGTCTGTATTTGTCCATTTCAATTAAGGATTTCAGTGCAAACTTTCAAGGGCATTTTCTCCTTGTCTGCTACATCCTTAGTAGCTCACATTCCTAGACGAAATATAGACATGTGTGCCAAAGTGTTTGGGACACAGAATATGGCAGCAGAATCACACTCTCTAGCAAAACTCCATTGCTCCCTGAGTTGCTTCAGTTATTATAACCTAGTAACTTCAACCTCAACCGTTTTTTTAAATTCTGAGATGAAGCTCAAAATCTATTTTCAGAGCCTTCTTGGCAATAAATGAGGTACAGCCATCTTCAGTGTTAAATGCAACTGTATCTTTGTTTTCATAAAAGAATTGCTTTTGTAATTACAGTGTTGTCTTTTAAAAGGTAGTTATTCTTTAATTTTAAAAACCTGTTAGGTGCAAAATAGGGTTTAAAAACGAAAATAGCACAAAGTTTCAAATAGTGGTTGCTGAAAAAGCCAAAACATGGTTAATACTCACAGTCAGGAAATCAGAATCAAAGATTGCTTCTAATGTCAGGCTTGAGAACAGCATAGATTTTTTTGGAAAGTTTTTAAAATAACACACACACATAGAAACATACAATCTTTGAAATTCAACAATCAAAATGTAAGTATTTTCTCCAATCCCACCACCATAGATGACGTCTGGTGAAGATTTGTACCAAACTGATACTGAAACTTCAACCTTTTGGAAGTCCTGAGGTAACCATTGGCCTCATTCTGTCAATGTTCCTTCTTAGCTTATATCTGAGGCATGATTGCTGTTGCTGTGTGCCTTCAAATCATTTCCAGCCCTCAGGCAAACATATTATTAGGTTGTCTTGGCAAGATTTCTTCAGAGGAAGTTTGCCTTCCTCTGAGAGAGTGTGACTTGCTCAAAGTTAACCAATGGAAATAATAATAATAATAGCTTTATTTATACCCCGCCTCCATCGCCCTTAGGGACTCGGGGAAGCTTACAAAATAGCACACAAAGATGCCATACATAAAATACATAATACATAAAATAAAATACATCAACATGAAAACAATACTATATTACATAAATCAGGTATATAAATTGGATAAAATAACCTCTATTAAAAATAGAATCAGTTAAAAGATCCATGTAATCAATATAGCAACCCAGCTGAATGCACTGCATGTGGATACAAAGTGCTAAGTGAATGGCAAGCAGTTCTGGTTACTGTCTTAACATTATCGAATACTTGCAGGTAAAACCAAGTCTTAAAAGCTCTTTCCTAAAGTGTTGTAGTGTAGGGGCTTGTCTAAGTTCATTTCCATGGTTGAGGGGAAATTAAAAACCATATTTGTAGTCCATTACTCAAACCATTACTATTTCTTGTTGGTTCTCAGGTGTGATTATAGTATAATCTAACTATTCAATCATCTCTTTGCCTGCTTGTGTGTCTCTGGGCCCTTCCACACAACCCTATATCCCAGAATATCAAGGCAGAAAATCCCACAATATCTGCTTTGAACTGGGTTATCTGAGTCCACACTCAGATAATATGGTATTTTCTGCCTTGATGTTCTGGAATATAGGGCTGTGTGAAAGCGCCCTCTGTGTATTTTCCTTCAGGGTATTTTATGCTTGCATATATTTTTTCTATGCTTGGATACTTTTTGGTTTAAAATTATAAACTTTAATTTTAAAATATTGCCTTAAGTAACACAGTTTTTAACCATTCCTTAAAATGTAAACTTTTAAAATTATAAAGCTTTAAATGGTATCAAATTTACTTGTTACAGCAGCATTCTCTTACTTATTAGTTACTTAGTGTTGTTGAATAGGAATGGTAAACCTAGTTGAATACATGTTAAGTCCCAGGCAAATGAATGCACCTTCAAAGAGTAACTAGGTCCTTTTTTCTCCCCAGGGCTGTTATGATCTAGTGACCAGTTTTATGGAGACAAATATGGGGATCATTGCTGGAGTGGCTTTTGGAATTGCATTTTCACAGGTATGCCGTTTTTGTACCTTTGAAGGCATGGTGTGTTCGCTTATTCTTCGGCTTTGGGGAATATTAAGCTAAGGGACAGGTCTCAATCTGTGCATTGGTTCTTAGGTCATCTGTTCATTGATTTTCCTTTTTCCAACTTAAATGGAGTTTCTCTTTGGGAATATCAGTTACAACCCAACTAATGACTGCCTCCAGGAAAGAAAAGAAAACACCCGGCCTTTGGGTCAAATAAAGGTTAACCTAATAAAACACTGGATTAAATGGACTGTAAACAACTCACATGCCAAATAGTTGATCCATGGTGTGCATAGGTTTTTCACATCCCAGAGCTGTCTTTTGCTGAAAGGAAATATCAAATTGAGAGAACCATTAAAACAAAAGCATATGCCTGAGTGTGTCTCATTTGTAGGTTCATATATTTGAAATCTTAAGAACTTAAATGATTTTCGTGGAATTCAAATAATTAAAATTTACTCTAAATAAAAAATGTGTTTTATTTAAAAGCTGTGCCTAAATGTTAGACAGAAAAGAATATGTTGCTGATGCCATTTTCCTAGAGAATTTTTACACAAAGGCATTTCTGTTACTTAATTTAATTTCTCTAGCTATAAACAAAGAGGAATTAGCTCCAGTTTGTTGCTATGATTAGGTCAGAAGCATGTGTTAAATTGATACTGGTCACTGTGACATAATGCGTAGAGTTGGAAGATTGAAAAGGCAAAGCTTGGGAGTAATTAGATACATGTAATAACAGGCATACCTCATCTGACATAGGGTACATATATACTGTAGATTTAATTCAGTTTGACACTACTTTAATTGCCATGGCTCATTGCCATGGAATAATTAGAGCTGTAGTTTTATAAGTTGTTTAGCCATCTTTGTACAGTAATGCTGGTGCCTCACAAAACTACTACTCCAAGGAGTCTATTGCATTAAGCCATGGCAGTTAAAGTGGAGTCAAACTACACTAATTCTATATATAGATGAACCCAAAGCCCATGGCAAAGGAACTCCTTTTTACAAAGTCCTTTTACACCCATCCATTGCTGGGTGAGTGGATTGCCCCTGTTGTCACAATGGGTTAAACTCTTATGCCAGCAGATTGGCAGTTTGAATCTGGGGGGCAAGGAGAGCTCCCGTCTGTCAGCACCAGTTTCTTATATGTGGACATGAGAGGTGCCTCCCACAGAAATAGGTAACAGAAATACCTTCAAGATAAAACATCCGAGCGTCCCCTGGGCAACATCCTTGCAGATCACCAATTATCTCACATCAGAAATGACTTGCAGTTTCTCAAGTCACTCCTGACATGAAGAAAAAAACCAAAACCCTCCCCCAATTGTTCTGAGCAGCATGTGCAGTAGAAAGATTGCCAAGAAGGGCTGGAGATACAGGCAATTTCATAATGCAATAAATAATGCAATAAGGGTGAGAATGAATAGGATTCCTAGCTGATTATCACCATAACTGACCTTTCTGTAGCTGGGTGTGCCTGCCTACAACACGCAAGCTGATCAGCAGCTGCCTCCAGAATCCCTCACTGAAAAGTGTATGGATGGCAAAACAGAGAGCAAGCAAAATGGGAAAGCCGATAAACTTGTCAGTATGTTACAAAAGCATGGAAACCATAAGAAAGGGAGAGGGCTGTGAAAGAAAGAAAAATCATTGGATGCATTTTGGAGGAAGTTTTCAAATGCTCTCCAGAAGGTTACTGTTTTTGTTTGCTGGTATAAACCTAACCTGACCCTGACAGGTGCCTATCTTAGTTTGCTGACATATGTTGTACTATTCTTTTTGTAGCACAAGAAACAGTCCTTACTATATGTTTTGTATCACAGGCCAGATTTGTAGCATCTAATTCTACAGCCCAAATTCTTCAGCTACATTTGATGAAACTCTGAACTTGTGAGAATATGATCTGAAGGCATATTTTCCTCCTGACCATCCTCAGCCAGTAGGGATATTATCTGGTGGTCCCTCAGATGAGTCCTGGTTTTGGGAGAAAAGCAGGGTATAACAAATGATGATGGTGATAACAACGACCAAATGTGTTAGGATAAATATGTAGAGAGTGCAAGTCTACAGTTTTCCCTCCTGGTTGTAGTGACCAGCTCAATGCCCCATGAAGAGTTCTGCAACTATCTGCCATGGACACCACTCCTCTATATTGAGTGTTGCCACCAGAGATACCTTGTTTGAATCCAAGCTCTCAGGCAGATACTGTTTCCAGAGGCTGAAACACAACACAATAGAATAATGTATTGCATTTAAAATACAAAACACACTTTCTTACACACTCCTTTCAAGCTAACTCTGATCCTTACCAACCACTCAACTCAACTTCAGTTCTCTCACACTAACCTTACTCTAACTCAGATCTAACTCAAACCCTCTTAGCTATCGCCAGGCATATGAAAAACTTATCAAACATCCCACCAATCTGCATCCACTCCATTATTCCATTCTCTTTCCACTCCCAAGACCTCTTTACCTATACTCTAATATAAAACCCATCAATCAAATAACATTTTCCCAGTACAAGTGCTTTGAATGCTATTTTCCTGCTTCTTGGCAGGGGTTGGACTGAATGGCCCACAAGGTCTTTTCCAACTCTATGACTCTATCTATTATTCTGTTTGTGTATGGCTACACATGGCCTCCATTGAACTGCTGACCAAATTTATATCTATCTATCTTTAGCAGTGGAACTGCATAATGTACCTCTCCATTGGCGCCCCCTTGCAGTGGGGGAGAGGCTTGCGTACCCTAGTGAAGTTGTGAGCTATGCTGGCGGTGGCATAATAGCCGGCGGTAGGGCCTCCCATGCCAGACAGGTCACAACCGAAGGGTCTGACAAAGAGCGTCAAAGGGCAGGATGGGCTCTCTAGCCTTTTGGCAACCATCCTAAGAGAAGGAAAACTCTGATTTCAAACCCGGGCAGATGGTGCTCGTCTAACCCTGTAAGGTCAACCATCTAAGAGAAGGAAACTCGAACCAAAACTCAGACCTAAGGTCCTCACTGCCACCGTCCAAGCTTGCTAGGCCCTGGCAGATGAACCTTTGGTTTTAAAGGGTGAGGCCAGTTCTGTGCACGCTGCGCTCCACCAGAAAAATCCATTGCACAGGCTCGAAGGACACATCCAACTTCCGAAAAAGCCCTGTAGCGATAGGCGAGGGACGAAACGGTAGGTGTAAAGATGCACTGGAAGCCGCAGACCCAACCCTGCATGCAGGCGGTTCAGGTCTTTGGTCGCTCGAGACTGACCCGGGAGATGACAGTCTTGTTCGGCAGCATCCTGAACGACCAAGCAGCCTTTTTTAAGGAGAGCACTGCTTGCTCCATATGGAGAGGGGCCTAGAAAAGGTGGCCTAACGAAAGCTCATCCCCGTCTACCTGGTTGGCTAGCCGCGGCCAACGGGCATCTTCCGATGCGGTCGAACAAAGACAAAGAAACAAAGGCCAACACCTGCCTGCAAAGGTGCAAATAGACTGACACTTGCATGCTGGAACATCAGAACCATGCAAGATTCTGCAGATAGTGGACGTCCTGAGCGTCGTTCTGCTCTAATAGCCCATGAACTATCACGGCTTAACATTGACATCGCTGCTCTTAGTGAAGTTCGTCTCCATGAGGAAGGCAGCCTTAAAGAACACGGTGCCGGCTACACACTCTACTGGTCTGGCAAACCCAAAACTGAGAAACATCTTTCAGGAGTAGGCTTTATGATTAGATATAAGGACTCCCTGAAACAACATCTCAGGCTTGGCCAGATTGATCACCAACAATGGTCCACCCTGGCCTCACATCGGGAGGCATGGAGAAGCACTATCCACAATGCTGCGGCCTCTTTCGAGAAGACACGCCGAATGGGTCTCGAAGAGAAACGACAACGCAGAAAGAACCGCAACTTGGAAAAACATCACCCAAGGAGACTTTCTGCTGCGCTTTCTGCAACCGAACTTGCCTATCTCAGATTGGCCTTTTTAGTCATCAACGCGCTTGTAAAAAGCGTGGGATGAGTCCTTCCTGAATCTTCGTTCGCGAAGTAATGCCGAGAGAGAGAGCATAATGTGACTCCAGACCATGTCCTGTCAAAGGACAGCCCTGCATCAATGAGCTGTGTGCACTTCTTAGCACACTGGCAATAGCTATCTCTTGCTCTTTTGAGAGAGAATGGCTTTTTTGCTTTTCTTCTTCTTCAGAAAATGGGTTTTCTGTAACATGTTGTTCTGCGCATGGGGAGTATCTTTAACCACCTTCTTCTCTGTTAAAGATGGTGCAACCGTATATGCTGTGCATATGACAACAGGGTACTTTTTTCCTTATTTAATCTTTGTCTTTGCTCCAAGTAACATTGAGCGTATTTTCATAGCAATCAATAACACTGGGGACACATCAAACAGCACCATGCCTTTTACTTTAGAGGCAGTTAATCTGGCATAAAGAAACCATCTTTGGTTTTCGCTCCCTCGCAGCTGATTGTTTTCTGCTGCTCTTTGCAGGATTACTTAAAGAATGTTCTGCTTGTATAAATGCAGGCTTTCTGGAGTGGGGGAAAAAGGTGGGGAATAAAAGCATCCAATTCCTATGGCACAGATTTTTTAAAATGCAGAGTTGGGAAAGCTATCTTGGGCACCAGAGTGTTTGCGCAGATTGTATTCAACATCTTTCTTGTTGAGCAGAACTCTGTGCAAACCCATTTAAGAGACATTTGTTTTGTTTTTAATCTGGTGTCAGTGCTGTTAGCTCGAAGAACTTTATATTCGCAGTCATTTTTTCATAGAAAAGAAGGATAAACTGCAGTATTTTGCTTCCAGGTAAAGATAACATCTTTGGTCATCCTTCATTAACCTTCTGCCCCCGTATGTGTTTAACAAAAATTCCCATATTCTCCAACTAGTTTAGCTGGATGGGGTTGGGATGGACTGATCTAAAATGCAGAAAGGTATATGTGCTTTTAGCAAAATTGCGTGGATGGACATTTTCCCTGTTAATTCCAAAACTGCCCTTTAGGAAAGTGATTTGCAAAGGAACAAAAAGTGTAGTTAGCTGTTTTAAAGGTCTCTAATACAACCCCCGAGAGACAGAATTACATTTATAATATAGGGCCAAATTATAGTACAATTTACAGCAATGCTGACCTGTTTTTATTTGGAGTAGGAAGAGTATCAGCATTTATTTGTAAATGTATTGGAAATCAATTTTACAATGTACAATACCCATGCATTTTTATTGAGTAGGAGTCTTGTTGCATTTTGCATGCATCCTTTTATTGGTTTGCATTTTTATGGGCAATTTGCAGAGGGACATTTACATATTTGTACACTGCCTGTGTGAGGCACTGGTCAACAACAAACAAATTAGTTTACATTGAGTACCTTATATCATATTGATGACAACAGTAACACTTGCATAAAATTGGAACCAGGATCTCAGCCTGAATTCAGGCATGGAGGATGGTTTAAGAAGGATGTTTCAATATTAATCTGCTCTTTAAAAATAAAATACCTGTCTACACATAGACACAGCTTCATTGCCAATTCTTTATTCATTTTGTGTCAAAAGCATTGCGTAAATAAGAATAAAACTGATAAAAATAGAGGGATCACAAGCGATCAAATAATATTTTATCAGAAATGGGCAACAGTGACCACATTGCCCTTAGCTTTAAACAGTTCTTCCTCTGTGCATGAGGCAGGGCATTGTGGACAAGCACATGGATGCTGAGTTATTTGTTCTGCTCCACAGTCGCATAAGGTGGAGGATTCTTCTAGATAGGGTCATTTTGCCAGGTTGTCTTTTGATGTGCCCACTCTACTTCTAAGTCTGTTCAGGAACTTCCAAGTTGCCCATTCTTGGTTTGCCCCTGGAAGCAGATCCACGTTGGGGGGGGGGGGGCATCCATTTGGGATTTCCTGTTTTAGCTGCCCAGAGGGATACTCTTGCTGTTGCTGGAGGAATGTTAAGAGAAATTGTGGTTCTCATGAAGCTTTCCCTTGATTTGAGCCTACTGGGAGGAAGCTGATAGCCATGCAGAGGATGGCTTTCACAATGTTTAACCTTATTTCTTTCACAGTTAGCAGCAACTTCCCGCTGCACATTTGGGGGGAGGGGTAACGCCAGCTAACTTGTAGAGTTAATCAACAGGTGTAGGTTTAAGACATCCTGTGATTATTCTGCATGTTTAATTCAGTGCTATGTTCACCTGCTTTGCATGCACAGACTTGTGCCAAACAGGACAGGCATACTCAGCAGCTGAACAAGACAAGGCCAGGGCTGATGTTCTTATTAATTTTGAGTCTGCACCCCATTCACTGCCAGTAAGTTTCCACAGGATATTATTGCGTGCAACTACTTTGTCCTTGGTGTTCATGCAGTGTTTCCTAAATGTTAGTGACACCGAGATATTGAGGTTGGAAACAATGAAAGAAATGCTCTTTAAAAAAATTGGCTGGCACAGTAAGACTGCCACATTATTTCTTGATTATTTGTCTAGCATTGAATCTTTAAAATAAAAAAACCCCTCCACGTCACCTAGGTGATTAGTTCTTTTTACTAATAGGTTATTGCATGATGGGATTGGGGAAGCTGGTATAAATTAGTAGGATGCAGTTGTCCAAAAAGGATCCTGAGGCTCTGCTGTTATGGGCACATTTTTGTCCCACAGAAACCTGAAGTCCCAGATTTCTTTGATTTGATGAGGAGAGGAAGAGTGGGTGCCAGTTGCACTCACAATAGTCTGATCTTTTAGTAGGCAGCAAAATGCCCACCAATTATGTTCCAAATGCTGTGGAGATCTGTTTGTTGTGGGCCAACAGATGCCAGCTGTTCCATCCCTCAATTCTATATGTCCATATGGCTGAGATGAGTAGCATGTGAGGAAACGGAAAAGCGCCTGCCCTTTTCTGTCTTCTGAACCTCAACTTTCAGCCACAGGTATCCCCTCTCAATATAACTACTGCCTTGCTGGACACAAAATGCCCAGATCATATGACAGAAATAGAGCAGGGTACCTTTCTGCATTCTACACTGAGAAGGGAGTGTTTGTGACAGAATGTTGGAGTGTGGAAGGTGATGGAGGACAAGTATCTTTCTTCCGCTCTATGGAGGTTTACAGTACTTATACAAACTGTTGCAGGGACCCAAGGTAGACTCCAAATTTCTTGTCTGTTTAGAAGGATGGTAATCAGGCCATTTATAAAATCAATTAAGGAATCACCCAAAGGAGCAGCATGAGGGATTTGTGATGTGCTAGACTGAAGAAAGGCAGCCCACAGTTGGAACTGCAAAAGGCAATATGTCGTGGCAATCAAGAGTCTCCCATACTTTGAGGTGCCAGATTGGACAGATGGAGTGTAGGATGAAACACAGTACTAAGGCATTTTGGAAAATTAATCTAATTGAGACTCATGGGCATCAAAGTAAAATACAATGCATACAGCAACATTTTCCTGAACTCTTATAAATTCCACAACCAAGTTACACAAATGTGCCAAGCAAATTTCATGATCCCATAACTTCAGATACTCTAAGGATTGACTAAATGAATCAGAATACTTCACCTGGACCTGGAGTGATTGTGGATACTGTAAACAAATGTCACCAGCCTCCTTTGCTAAGAATGATGGCTTCCAGTGTCTGGCAATGCCAAATGTTGACTGTGCAGGCAAAAGCCAAACCTTTAACCCTGTGGGTTCCCAGATGTTTTGGCCTTCAATTCTCAGAAATCCCAACAGCTGGTAAACTGGCGGAGACTTCTGGGAATTGTAGGCCAAAACACTTGGGGACCCACAAGTTCAGAGCCACTGCTTTAACCTGCACAGTGTGCTAAAAAAATACTTTACAAAGAACTGTTTCCAGTTAAAAGCAGAAATAATCTCATAGGTAGCTAGGGGTGCCTACTTATAAATATCTGAAAGCTGATTGAATCTGGCTTTTGTTGCCACACCAACATAGCGTGCTTTAAGTCAAGGCTTCTGTATGTTTAATAGCTAATGCATCCCGTAAATGTAGCATGAAATTCTGCCAAGTCAAAGTATGCTATGGCTTTGCCTTCACATAGACACACATACCTAACTCACCTTTCAGCTGGGGGCAGGGGCAGGTTGGTACTGACACCTACAACTGGGTTCCTAAAGACAAACACACAGCACTGATAGCATCCATTAATGTGTCAATCTATAGGGCTGTAATTGGATACTTTTCTGCCAAACCTCCTGCTCTCCATTGGTGAGAAAGAAGCCTTGCAGGGGAGATGCAGTAGCTAAAAGGTTGGGATGAGCCAAGAGTAATAACATCATTCCTTCAGACTGAACTTTAGTTACATCTTTCTGCTCCAGGATAATTTAATTGTGAAAATTACAGGAGCCTCTCCTATGTATTGTCAAAGACTTTCATGGCCGGAATCACTGGGTTGTTGTAGGTTTTTCTGGCTGTATCGCCATGTTCTAGAAGCATTCTCTCCTGGTATTTCACCTGCATCTATGGCAGGCATCCTCCGAGATTTTGAGGCAGGCATCCTCAGAGGTTGTGACCTCACAACTTCTGAGGATGCCTGCCATAGATATAGGCGAAACATCAGGAGAGGATGCTTCTAGAACATGGCCATACAGCTCAAAAAAACAAAACAAACCCTACACAACCCAGCCTCTCCTCTATTATATCTGGCACTCCAACCAACTTGGCAAGAAGTAGAAAACTTCTGTGAACGATGCTAAACCCTGTAAACTCAATTACTGTATGATACAGGAGTTCACAGCCATTGAATGCATACATTGCCATCATGGTCTGTCCAGAAACCACACACATCATAATCTGGAGGTCTGTCTCTGTATTGAGGCATAGCTGAATCACATTGCAATTTTATGTAACACACAATTGAAATTTATACATGCACTGACTCCAAGACGTCTATAAGATGTGAAAGACCATACTTTTTATCTTCTGTGTCTACTGCAACATTAATTTAGACTCTACATTTTAAACTCTAGATTATCAAGGTATGCTACAGTATTAGTTTACCTGTAAAATAACTATGGTTGTTTTTGCGACGCATCACTATTTTTTAAAATGACAACCTTTTTTTGTTATATTATGATAATTTGGGCTAGGCATGTATGTTGTGTGAATGACACTTGAAAGATTTTTGTTTGTTTTACCCTGAACAAGAAACATGTGTATTAGAGACAAATATAACAAAAAAGGTTGTCATTTCAAAAATAGGGATGTGTCGCAAAAACAACCATAGTTATTTTACAGGTAAACTAATACTTTGCTGCTATTATGACATTTTCTTCCGTATATAATATTTGTGTTTTGGGGGTATTTCAATGAATTTAAACAATTTTAAAGGCTTCTCTGTGAAGTCAGTGTGGATTTCTAATTGTTGCTGGATCACACCTTTGAATATTCTCTTTTTCCTTCTCACAGTTAATCGGAATGCTGTTGGCATGCTGTTTGTCACGATTTATTACTGCCAATCAGTATGAGATAGTGTAACAAGGTAGGTGTGTATATGGCTATATCCAGGATGCTCTTCTCAAACAAACCGAAAACTTTGTCTTTTTCTTTTAGACTGAGTGGATAGTTTGCGGCACAGACGAAAACGCAAATTGTAGATAAAAACATTATTAGTGTGGTCCCCCTACAAAAGGATGTGCTGGAAGGGGTGTGTGATTTAAGCTTTAAAATCCAAGATACATTTTTTTTTTGCACAATGAGACTGCGAGAACAAAGTTGTTGACATCAGGTTTCATAAATGATGACTGCTTATTCAGATGCACTCAGCTATTATTGCTCAAGTGTTCTATGCATCTAAACCAGGAGTCCTCAAACTAAGGCCCGGGGACCGGATACGGCCCTCCAAGATCATTTATCCGGCCCTCGCTCAGGGTCAACCTAAGTCTGAAATGACTTGAAAGCACACAACAATCCAATCTCATCAGCCAAAAGCAGGCTGACACTTCCCATTGAAATACTAATAAGTTTATATTTGTTAAAATTGTTCTTAATTTTTAATTATTGTATTATTTCTAAGTGTTTTTTGCACTGCAAATAAGATATGTGCAGTGTGCATAGGAATTCATTCATGTTTTATTTTCCAAATTATAATCCATCCCTCCAACAGTTTGAGGGACTGTGACCAGACCCTCTTTTTAAAAGGAGCCCTGATTCTAACCTCTCCAGTAAATTGTAATAGTTTTGGATATTGGTCTTCTGGTTATTGATATGTCTGGAATTTAGTGTTGATTATATCCAGTGGATCTCTTTCTCTTCATTGGATACAGCCACTAGAATCATTGTTTTAACTTTTTTTCATACTTTCCCCTTCCCTGTTCTGTATTTTTCCAGGCGTGTGAACTACAGCCGCACCTGTTTTCAATCAGGAACTGGGTAATTCTCGGAAGACTTCTTAAGAATGTTAGAGCACACATACACAACTACACATACACTCACCTGAAAGCCGCCACCTTCTAAACTCTGTACCATGCGTAGTGTACCATTCCGTGAAGTACTGTCGTGCCACAGAAGTAGCCTGAACCATTCAGCATCCAGTACTGTACACTCCATCCTGAAGGCTTTGCATACGATGGCACTATATGTATGTTCTTGGTCAGACTGTAGTTGCATTGTAAAGTTAACAGAGGTAATCCATTAACAGCAATGACTGGGCTGTGCATGTAGTGACTGGGGGCGTAATTAGCCTTTCACAATGGTTAATAAATGTCGCACACATCCATATTAAACTTGTATACAAATATATATATATATAAATATAAAATATTATTTTGGTTTATTAAATTTTTAATTTCTTGGTTTTCTTTACTGCGTTACTAAGGTGTTTTTTTCAGTCTGCCTACTTCTCTCCCACCCCACCTAAAATCTGCCCAAACAAAAAAAAAGTTACAGGATGAAATACTTGAAAAAAAGTCCGAAATTTGCTTGAGGGAAATTGTTCTTTTGATGTTCTGCTGCATCTTGGATTTTTAATCAATGTTGTATATCCTGTGCGTTTACCAGTTGGCCTTTGTCTAGTGCATTTTGCCTCTGAACCTGAACCTGTGTAATATTGTTACTAAAGCTGTGTTGTTTGCTTACTGTGAAGCCTGTAGATCCACTTCCTTTTTATTAGACCATTATGGATTAATCAAATTGTGCTGTGGTGCAACTTTCTTCTTCTTTTCTCTCTTTTATTCTCCTTTTACATTGAAGTTGCCACCAAATACATTATCAAATCAACCAAACTGTAAACAAAAAAGAGAGAGTGGAATATCTGGGGTGGTTGGTGGGTGGGTGGGGAGCAAAAGTTTAAGACCTTTTTTAAAAAATAGGAATTTTTAAATAAGGCCTCTGTCTAGCATGCCAGCAAGAATGCATTGATATTGTGAGTATTTGTGATATACATATTAATAAATGGAACCATTACGGATTTCTACTGGCTTCCTCTTCATTTTTTAGTTCAATTTCTTTGAGATAAATTTGTTTTTGCAGCATTGTGAAACAATGCCATTTACACAAAATGGTGAAATTCGAGATTTTGCTTTTTAGGATTGTTTCAATATTTTAAAGCTGTGGATAGTAGTCAAGGGCTTGGTATTTGTGTCACGCATTTATTTTGTGTTTCTATTTCGTACCGTCCATTTGGATGGCATGAAACAGTACACCCCCTCTGTTACGGAAATATCAGTGAAATGAAAGGAAAGTGGGAACGGTAACATTTGGTTGTCTGATTTTCGTCCCATTGGCGGCTCTCCTTCTCATGCTCTCCTTCCCCTCAGTTTTAGGGCTAGAGGATCTCACCATTTTAGTGATCCTCACGCTCTCTCCAGCATTCATTTGAGTTGTTAGAGTTAGTGGGATAAACCCCTGTCTCTGAATCTGGATAGGCAAAATGCAGTCTGTGGCTCATTGATGCTGCTTTTGCAGCCCTTGGCTTGTCTTCAGGCTCTATTATCTCTTTAAATGGATAGCAAGCCCCCCCTGTACTTTTCAGCACACAGTATCTTGGGAAGAAACTCTCTTTAAGAGAGTGTGTCCGTGGCCTACAGGCTCAAAGCACCTGTGACTGCCAGGGATTGCAGCTGAGCGGCGAATGCCCAGTGGAGCGCCGAGCATCTCTTACTAGACACTTGGCACTCAGCTGCAAGCCCTAGCAGTCTTGGGCTCTTTGGGCCTGCAGGCCACACACAAACCTGTCAGTCAGCAGTCCTGCTGGCACAATGGTTTAACACATTGTGCCATAGATGTAACCAATCTATTCCATGCCTCACATGCCAGATCCTTTGACTGGTGAAGATGGTCCCTGAACTGGGGTGTCCCCCTCCCAGAATGAGGTTAATGAGAAGACAGACTCCCAAGGTATATGTTCTCTTAAAAGCAGATTTTACTGCTCAGTGGTGTAAAATCTTCCATGATAGTGATGATAATGATGGTGATGATGATTATATTTATTTATACCCTACCCCGGTGGTGCAGTGGGTTAAACCACTGAGCTGCTGAGCTTGTTGACCGAAAGGTCGCAGGTTCAAATCCAGAAAGTGGCTTGTGCTTCCACTGTCACCCCCAGCTTTTGCCAACCCAACAGTTTGAAAATAAGAGTAGATCAATAGGTACCGCTTTGGCGGGAAGGTAATGGTGCCCCACACAGTCGTGCTGGCCACATGACCTTGGACCTGTCTATGGCTTAGAAATGGAGATGAGCACCAACCCCCAGAGTTGGACATGACTGGACTTAATGTCAGGGGACAACCTTTACCTTTACCCTTATCTCACCTGAAGGGGACTCAAAGCGGCTTAACATAAAGCACCAGCATAACCATTTAAAATATACAAATATGCAAATTTTAAAACAGGATGTAATAAAAACAGTATTAAAAAAAATCCCAGTTAATAACCATTAAAACAAAAAGCCACACTATCCCCTGAATGGATCTTTAAAACCTTCATCTCTACAAGCCTGTCTGAATAAAAGGTTTTAGCTTTTTTTAGGTTTTAGTATCGTGAAGAGTTTGATCAGAAAAATACTCTCCTCTCACTCCAGCCTACCTCTTCCCAGCCTTGAATTTTTAGGCAAAACTGAAACTAGCTGGGCTTGCTAGATACAAACTTTTTCTGTACCACTAGACCAGTGTTTCCCAACCTTTTTTGAGCCACGGCACATATTTTACATTTACAAAATCCTGGGGCACACCACCAACCAAAATGACACTCTTAACACAGTAATACATCTAGTTAATATGTTTTTAAATGTATTTATACACTCAGTGTGAAACCTGGGCCTGTTTCGATGAACACAACATAGATATCCTGGCAGGAATGGCAGAAAGACACATACTTCCCACACAGAACTCCCATAACCAAGAGAAAATGCTATAAGAGTTTGGTGGGCATTGACCTTGAGTTTTGGAGTTGTAGTTCACCTATATCCAGAGGACTCAAACAATTTTGGATCAGGACCAAACTTGGCATGAATACACAATATGTCCGAATGTGAACACAGTTGGAGTTTGGGAAAAAAACACCTTGACATTTGGGAGGAAGGCTGAAGAAGGCTGGCAAGGGAGTCCCTCGCGGAATCCCACCTGCCTTTCCTTCCTCCAAGGGCCCTCCTGCCAGGCCCCAACTCTTTCCCCACACGAAGGAAGGCCCCTTCTCCCCTTTGGGGCCCTTCCGCCCCAAGGGGCTTTGGGGGGGGCTGGGCCGAGAGGAAAGGCACCCCAGGGCCTCACCTGGGATGCAGCGAACCGAGCCGGGACACCTCCGGAAGCGGCTGGCTCCTTCACTTCCTTCACCGCCGCAGGTGGAAGGTGAATACGTCTGCCATCCCTGGGACCTAGTACGCATGCGCCCAGACAAGCGCACTTCCACTTCTGCTTCTGTTCCCCGCCCTTCCTCGATTGGAGGCTGGCTGGGGAAACGGCCGAAGGAGACGGCGCCCCGGTCCCTTCTTCTTCGCCGCCGCCGCTGCTCGGCCCTTCCTCCTCCTCCCCCAAGCATCAGCAGCAGGAGTTCGGCAGGAGGGGGAAGAAAGGGGGGGAAGAGAGATTTTTCCGCGGCACACCAGGTGATCGCTCACGGCACACTAGTGTGCCATGGCACACTGGTTGGGAAACACTGCACTAGACAATTGTTGACATTTGGACAGAATGGTAGCAGAGATGCTGCACACCACAGCTCTTGAAAGTGTTCTTCATGAACTGAAATTCACATAATCTTAGCTCATTTTCCTTAATTTGTGCACATAAATAAGCAATTTAACTAATGTACGCATCTTTCCCTATTGACCAAGTGTGCATTCTGTGACTTCCCTACCTGCCCAATTTTGCACATTTTAACCAAGTATGTTTTCAATCAGGAACCTTTTAACCAGAAACACTCTGCAAGCCTTACTGTGTGCGATTCAGTGCTTGAAGTGAAGTATGCAGGCTCACATATCAAGTCTGGAGAGGTGTAAAAATGCTACTTTGCTCAAGTCAGTGAAAGCTCTCAAAAATGAATCGTGCAATTCTGCCTCATTTGTCCACACTCCAACTGTTGATCTACACTCATGAATGTATGTATACCATTGATCCATTTCTCATGTGTCCATTTAGATATATTCAAACTAAGGTTCCTTTGCATGACGTGCAAGCAGTCAGTAGTATTTTGCAATGTAATGGTGCATGCAGCCAGTGTACACCTAGATTTGTTGCTGTGATGTGCTTTCAGCATTCATTTATTTATTATTTATTTACAGTATTTATATTATGGACTCGGGGCGGATCATAATGCACATATACAAGGCAAACATTCAGTGCCACAGACCACAACATATATAGACAGACACACAGAGGCTATTTAACTTTCCAGCTTCATGAGGATATGCTTGAATTCCAGCCACTGGAGGAGCTGTCGCTTCACCGTCCACTTGTGACACCAATGGAGTACTTCCTCATTCTTTTGCACGCTGCTGGAGATTTTTATGGTGTCGTAAATTAGTTAAGTGGCACCCAAATTTCCTACTTGAATGATTCAACTGTCTTTCGGGCTGCAAAGGTCGACAGCAAGCTAGACAAATGGTCGGGAGCTTACTCCAACCCAGGCTGGGTTCGAACTCATGACCTTTTGGTCAGTAGTGATTTTAATGCAGCTGACTCCCAACCAGCTGCACAACAACCCAGTCCTGTTTTTGATTTACAGGGACATTTCCTTGCCAAGATTTATCCATTGTCCTCCTGTGACATTGAGAAGCTGTGACTTGCCCAAGCTCACTTAAGGGTTTTCCTGAATTTTGCTGAATAGGGATTCAAACTCCGGTTTCTCAGACCTTAAACTCACACTCAGACCACACTGACCTAAGTATCAAGCATCAAAACCGTAGTGGAAAAGAACATAAATGACAAACCATGTGGCCAAGGTTTTATGTTTAGCTTCAGCTTGCAAAGGAGCATGTGGAGCCTTCTTTGATAAAAGAGGCATCTTTGTGTGAGATTCATGATTACATCCCTCCTTCAAGCACTGGAGTTTTGACAAATATTGCTGCCAGAGTTCACTGCAGATCAAGGGCCTGTCTTCAGCCTCCTGCTGTCTACAGTGGTACCAGGCTATCTAATTATGATTAAGTAAACAATTTAGATTGGGTTCTGAGAGGTCTTCAGGGCAATTCTTCGGGCTCATTACTCTGCCTTCCTCCAGGATATGACTCAGAATCCCAGTCGTCCCATCAGGGGAGGCAAGGGTATACTGAAGATGCTGTGAAATGTATGCCCCAGATCTCTGGCAGCACATATTGTTCAGCATGATCTGCCAAGTGAGCAGCACTGATGTTGATTGGGGGATAAACCCCTTTCTTTCTCAGCCAGATTCTGCTCGTATCTGAAGGAACTGGCAGGGAAAGTGTTCCGTATCCTAGCCTGTGAGCAGCAGCCAGGTTCTTCATGCTGCAGCAGAGAACCGAGGCAGAAGATGTAACAGCATTTGCAACTAAGGAATGATCGCTATGCAGACTGAACTTTGAGATTTGATTCAGTGCCTTCCTCCTTCAGCTGACATAGCTGAACTGAATTTCAGCTTGCTAAAATAGTTCCAGGCTTTTGCTCTGTCTCGCAGCAGACAGTACAGTGCTTCCAAACAAAAAGCTGGAATAAATGTATGTGCAGAGGTTCAGAACACCCTCGAAATATACTATTAGGATGGGTTTTTCAGCTTTGCCCCTGTGCTTTCCGCTGTAGTCAGATTCCTGAGAAATTAATTGGAGTTCGTTTTGGGAATTGTTTTTGCCAAGTAGCCATCCCAAACCCCCACCTTGGCTTCTTCATTGCTTTTCCCAGAGTTTGACAATGCTACATTTTTGAACTACATCTCCCAGAACCCTTAAATTAATTTAGCTATCAACTTCTGATCATTATAGCTAAGGAATTCCGGGATACATAGTTTTAAAAAAGAGAAATATTTTCTGCAAACCATAGTCCAGAAAAAGTAATATTTTTCTAGGATACATTTTCCCCCTTTTCTTGATATGGGTGAATGATTTGTTGTGTCTCACTGCCATTTAAATGTACCACGATGGTCTGGAACAGTGAAGGAAATTAGAGTGGCAAAACCCCGGTCTACAAAACCCTGTTTCTATCCCCACTATATTAATTTAATCCAGACCAACAGTTGGGTCATCTAGTCCAATAGGATCCTTCAGGATCCTTCAAATATGGGGCAATCCTTTATTTTTACAATTACTCCCTCACTTCTTGTTTTGAGGGTGAGAAGGGAGAATGCACCGGGAATGTGACACAGCTGGCTGGGAGTTAGCTGCATAAGATCTCTAATGACCAGAAGGTCATGAGTTTGAGGCCTACCTGGGTTGGGGTGAGCTCTTGACCAATTGTGTAGCTTGTTTTCTGTCTATATATGTTGTATGTCTATGGCATTGGATGTTTGCCTGTATATGTGCATTGTGATCCGCCCTGAGTCCCCTGCAGGGTGAGAAGGGCGGAATATAAATGATGTAAACAAACAAATGAATAAATAAATAAATGGCATAACAGTTGCATGTAACAGTTGTTAAAGAAACAGCAAACAGAGTCAAGTGGTATTGATGGGAGAGGAGAAAGGGTGGCGGGGAGAGGGGGATCCTAATTAAGGTAAAGTTTTTCCCTTGACTTTGTGTCTGACTCTTGGGGGGTGGTGCTTATCTAAACCAAAGAGCTTGCGTTGTCCATAGATGCCTCCAAGGTCATGTGGCCGGCATGACTGCATGGAGTGCTGTTACCTTCCTACTGAAGCAGTACCTATTAATCTACTCACATTTGCATGTTTTCGAACTGCTAGGTTGGCAGAAGCTAGGCCTAACAGCAGGAGCTCACCCCTGGTCAGCAAGTTCAGCAGCTCAGCAGTTTAACCTGCTGCACCACCGGGGGCACCAGAATCCTAATTAAAAGTACCCTTTCGGAGAACAAACTGAGCTTTCGTTTCTCATTAGACCCTTTTTTTCTTGATCAAAACTGGTCAAGAGAGAGGCATATTGCTCCAGCAGCAGAGGATTTGTTAGGGAGGGTGGCAAAATGAGAGCACTGCCCCCCAATAAGAATTGTTGCCCAAAATGAAGTTTTCGTTTAATCCCCAAATTTATATCATTGCAGTAATTTAAAAGTTGAACTGAGCATTTAAAATACACTTTTGACGTCTAAAGAAAAAAGGCAGGCACAGTTAACCAACAAATGCAAAAGTTCTGTGAGTGAACCATTTTCAATGTGTAGTGAAGTTTCCAACAGAGCAAAGCCTAGGGGCCTTTTGTGCTACGAAAGTTCCATGGCTCCATCCTATGATATCCTATGATATCCAGGGAGGTTCATTTTAGAGGAAAATATTTAAAATTCTTGAGAAAGCCAGCATAGTGAAGTGGTTTGGGCATTAGAATATGACATTGGAGACCAAGATTTGGTTCTCCATGAAGGTCTATTGAGAGACCTTGGACAAATCATATACTCTCAGCCATAGAAAACCTTTTGAAAGGGTCACCTCAGGCTCACCATAAATCAGAAATGGTGTGAAGTTTGTAGTATCATAAACTACAAACTTCAGGATTCCATTGGCTGCGACCTTGGCAAGAATCATAGTTCTATGGTGTGAAATTACGCTAGAATCATAGTTCTATGGTGTGAAATTGTCTCCTTGGTGTTTTTCCTCACATTCTCTTAGGGAAAACACAGAGATCAGATGCTTTCATAGTGAGGAGATGTAACTCTATCAGGTGGAGCTTAGAAAGGTCGCTATTTTGGACTACAGCTTTCAGAATTCCACAGACAGCTGAGTCACTGGTTGCATGCCTTTGAGAACTCTTGTCCCAAATAGTACGTTTCCATGCCCTGCCACAAATCAAAGATAAGGTGAAGATATTCCCATTTTCTCTACTTACTGAGTTCTGTGAGAAAATTCAGAAATTGTAGAAATACATCACATCCTCCAACTGTCCCAATTTGGCAGGGACAATCACGATAAATCTCTGTCACCACACTTTTTCAGGTGTTCCGGTTTCTCTCCTTCACTTTCTTTTGTGAAGCTTACTTCAATGACGGAAAATTTGAGTTCAAAGAGCAAAACTACTTTGCTGTCAATTAACTGAGAGGGGATGGGAGAGGAAAGGCAGAATCTTGCTCTTCCCTGTAGTTTCATGTAAAGCAAACTTCTCCCATTTTTTAACATCTTGACCACGTTCTGATGGTTCTTACTCATACCTTCCAGTTTTCTGCACAGTATGTGACATCTACGTCAAGCCCCCTCCCCCAAATTAAATGATGTGTCTGTGACACAAACTAAAGGGCATTTAGATCCTTCCTGCATAAAATCCAAATGCACCTGTTTATAGTTTGGCTACTTCAAACTCAATTACAGACTATCCTGGAAGATGCTAAAGGTTACCACCAACAGAGTTAATTTGAGGCCAGATGCCAGGCTTTCCAACATATGTTGTTATTGTTGTTCATTTGTTCAGTCGCTACCGACTCTTCGTGACCTCATGGACCATACCATGCCAGAGTTCCCTGTTGGCCGGCACCTCCCCCAGCTTCTTCTAACATATAGCAAGTTTCAATAGACTTTCTGTCTGTCTTGGATAGCACACTGTGTGTGCTATTTTGCTCCGCGCAGTGATCTCGGGGCGTATGGGGTAAGGCGGTCCTTCATCTTGTGGATCAGAAATGAGCAAATAATTCTTCTGAGGGTGATTGTGGGAATAACACCTTTTCTGCTTTGTAACATATTGAAGAAACTTCTAATGGAAAAAACAAATTCACAGAAAGCCTAGCAGCAACCTTACAGGTCTCTGTAGATTTTGGCTGGAAATGAAATGACAATCTGTGCATCAAGGATCTTCACCTGCCTGGTACTACCCAGAGCCACATAATCCTTTGTGACATCCTGAAGGCAATGCCTTACAGTGTCATTGATTCCCATATGTTTGTTTGTTTGATTATTTATTTATTTATTTCCTATATTTATACCCCACCCTTCTCCCCCCACAGGGGGACTCAGGGTGGCTTCACAAATACACCATACGGTGACATCATAATAAAACAATCAACAATACATTAAAATATAAAATACATTAACAGTAATTAAAACAATTGATTAACACATGCCTATTAAAACGAGAGTCTAAAATTCAGTCTGGGTCAAATCATTGCCATAAGTATTAAAATCCTCTTTCACTTACTGCTAAATGGACTAAATGGAAGGGCAGGTCAGCAGACCATTATTCTGTTCCCTCAGCAGGGAGTCCCTTCTCTGGGTATTGGCAGGGGGCCATTCCATGTGCTGAATCCTCCAAGGTCACCTGCACATTTTTATGAGTATTAGCATTGCTTTTCTCATTCCTGTTCTTCATTATCCCTGATAAGTGAGAACATATTGAATTGATTCTGTAGTTATAGACTTACAGACTGATCCCTAGTCCTTCTACATCTATGTGTATTCTTCCACCTCCTGTGTTTGGGAATTAACCTCCCTAGAATCATCCCCTACCTGTTCCTCCTCTGGGCCAACCTGCTTTGCTTTGTTGAAGGAAACTTCATGCTCCCTTATAAGACTAGATACACAGACCTCAAGTTGTGCAACGTTCTTTTCCAACAGGTCAACTGTGGTGCAGTTGTAGCTGCACACATCATTAAGCAAGAATACAAACATACCATAGCTGTTGCAAGTGAATGCAGCAACTACCTCACTATCCGTATTCAGTATTCAGGAGAAAAGTATGCTTGCATACATTGTGTTTGGGGCTGAAGGGAAATGGGGGAGGGAATCCTGGTGGGGTTGTGTGCAAGCTGTCCAGCATTTATTCAGATTATATATTGTGTTAGCATTTGCGATACTAATTTAGAAGATGAACATTGTTCTCTGCAGTAGAGCCCAGAAGGAGTGGGCTGCAGTGGCATAAGGAGGCTCTCTATCCATTAGCCAAATTCAGAACAATCAGAAACCCAGCGGGAATCTCCTGAATGGAAATGCCAGCCACTCTTCCGGATGACAAGAAGAGGCAGCACCTGGCTGCAAGGAGGCAAAGAAGGACCAGTTCCCTCTTCAGACAGCTGCTCAATTGCTTTTCTGGCTGTTGCTGGGAGAGGTTGTGGAATGGATGGGAATGCATGTTAATGGTGCCAAGGCTTGGCTCTCAAAGGTGTACGATTATGTGACCAGGAAGGAGGCCAAGCTGTGCTTCCCACAACGTTTATCTCTTTGGCGGGGTGGGAAGAATGGGGTAACATGCTGAGCCTGCCTTGCCTATTTTCTCATCTTCTGAGTGGGGAAAATCACACCTTGCTTCTTCCACTGCCACACGCAGGGCAAAACTAAGATTTCCTTCTGCTTGAGGCAAAGGAGAAGATTGTTACCAGAAAGCCTTAGGGTGGGGTGGGGAAAGAAACTTTAGCTTTCATCTTATCCATGACAGAAGAGGAGGAAATCTATATCCTATTCCTTCCTAGGACCATTTCTTGCTTGACAGCAACACAGTATAAGAAGCTGTTGGTAAGTATAAGCAAGTATACATGTACATTTATAGTGTCAGCAGCAATTGGAAGAGCATTTCTTCCAGTTGCACCATCGATAATCCAGCCTTGTGCTGGAGAAAGGATTAGAAGCTTCCCTGAACATTAACCTTCTGCTGGAAGAGGAAGAGGCTGTGTGTACTTTGCTCTCTTTCTCCTCAACATTTTTCATAAGACATCTGCATTTGTTCCAAGTAAGTAAGTCATTGTATCTTGGACTTGTCCTTGGAGAAACCTCAGTTTTTCATTCTCCTCCTGTATGAAAAGTAAGAGTGGCCCAATTCTGCTAGTGACTACTGGCTTCCATATCAGTGGGGCAGCAATTCCATTCCAGGTTTTTGTACTCTAGGGTCGGAGCAGGAGCAATCAGGGCTGATGAAATGGTACTAGCCTCACACCCTGATGTGCTCGTCTCCAACTGAGTGTTTTGTTTTGGTGTCGAGTGATGTATGTGGCCCTGGTCCCAAGGCCATGTAAGTGTGGTGTTCATACCCGTAGAAGTGGTGGCTGTCTCTGGCAGTGGCGCCTGGGTGGTTTCCTCCGACAACGGCACCGGCGCCGGAAGGCAAACCGGAACCGACTGCACCGTCATGGTTGGCGGGACGACGGGTTCCACACTGGCCGGCGGCTCGTCCTGGAGTTCTGCAACCGGAGCCTCCTGCGGCGGTTGTAAGTCTCCCTGCGCCCTTGCACCGACACTGACTTCCAGGCGGGACATACGAGACAGTAAATGTTTTATTAACAATTTCCTGCTGGCATGCCGCGCAGGCCGCTGGCTCACCTCCCACACCCCCAGACCCATACGACTCTCAAAATCCCTCATTCGCGCCATCAGCGCGCTCAGGTCAGCCGGGGTTGACTCGTCGTCGTCCGAGGACCCCACATGGGCAGGGGGCGCTTAGCGGCGGCGGTCTTCACAGCTGGGCCCTTCCCTTTCGGGCCAGGAACGTTCTTCTTGGGTGCCATCCTATGAAATTAAGACATAGCACGGGTCAATATCTGCTTTCTATGGGCCCCCGCCCAGGGGACAATTTTGATATTGAGGGGCCCAAAATGACCCCACGCTGCATTGTACTTTGGCCGTTGACTAAGTCACCTTTCGGCATCTACCTGGCCCCAAGCCTGTCTCGAACACATAACCCGCTAACAGGAAATTCCTATGTAGCCACTTTTAAACTTCCTTTAAACCTTATTCACTTGAAATATGTAAAGGTATGCATCCCCCTATGCAGTCCTTTACTGCTGTTATTGGAGTTCCATTTAAAAAACCCCTATTATTATTATTTTTTTAAAAAATATTATTTATTTATTTATTTATTAAAAAATATTTATTTATAATATAATATTTTATATTATTCAAATAAATTATTATTTAATTATTCTTCATCAATAATTAATTCCCTTATTCCTTATTACTATTGCTAGTATCTGTATGACCATCATGTAACCTTTCAGCAACCCACTAACATCAGGCTAACCATCCACCCTGTGTTATGGTTGCTGGTATAGATCACCGACCAACAACACCGAGAGTCAGAAGCTCCCTAAGCTCGATTAGCCACTACCAACAATCAATCTATCACCTATCAGCAATCCTGCCAATAACCCCCCAATGCCCCGAAGCAAAAGGGGGGGGGGCTGATTGCCTAACAGGTACCGCTAGCCTAAGCCTCCAATATCCCCCTGCTGTCTGTATTAGAATCCATGAGCCATTCCTAAAACAAAATGGCCGCTGGCCACGTGGCTGGCAATGGGGGCCGCCATTTTGCAGCAGCCTCGTGGCTGCTGAATGGCAAACTGAAACCAAAATGGCGGCCCCAACATGGAAAAACGGGAGGGGGGGTGCCTAGGCACCAGCCCCCAATCCTGGCGCCCAACAACAGCAGGGGCCCAGGCAAGCCGCGCTCGTCCTAGCCAGCGAAGCAAATTTTTTTAAAAAAGGGGTGGGGTGGGAAGACATCCCCACCCTGAAGGCTCGGGGAAAACTTTTCACGCCGCCCCAAGGCGGCCAAGCCGTGCGCACGCAGGAGCGGCGACGCCATGTTGCCTTACGCCCTCCAGTCCACTGCGCCGAGGCCCTCCCGTGCGAAAAGAAGCAGGGGGGTCGAGGAAGATCAAACCCGACCGCCCCCCCAGCCCCCTGGAGACCTCGCCCCAACCCCCCCTCCCGGCCGACCAGGAGAGCGCGCGCGATGTGCCAGGACTGCAACGATGGCGCCCACTCCCGCCGCCGCGGCCCAGCCAACAGGCCGCAACAAAAACCATGCGGCGCCTACCGGACCTAGTGGAGAGGGAGGGGGGGTAAAGGGAGACATTGGGCCGCAACCAATCAGCAGCCCCCGCGTCGCCTGACAAGAAACGTACGTGAAAGAGGGGGCCCCAATCCCCCGTCGCTAATCCGCGGTAAGGGGGGGAAGCCCTCCGGTGAAAGTGAGGAGGAGCCCCCCCCAGGGTCCCGGCCGCGCCAGGCCCCAAGCGTTTCAAACAGGGGGGGTAGCCAGGCGCCACCACAAACCCGGGAGAAAAAACGCGGACGCCGCTGAAGTACGAGCCGTCGCCTCTCTTCCCCGGTGAGGCGGGCACCCTTGGCAAGGGAGCCCACCGACCCCCTACTGGGGGGGAGGCGGGGAGGGGGATGAAGCCCCCTCCCCGCCTGGGCCCCCGCTACCGACCTTATCCGTAGTCTTCCTTCTTCCCGAGGAGCTTCGAGGGAGACGTCCTCACTCCCTCGAACCTTGTTCAGGAATGGGGATTTCAGGGGGCGGATCGGCTAAAGGCCAGCTCCGCCCCCTGATCTAGATGGTTCCCAGAAGGAACCATCGTCTCCTCTTTCATAGGGGGAGGCAAACTTCTCTCCTTCCCCCTTTGGAGGAAGGAAAGTCCTATCCTAAAACTATCAAGATTATTTTGAATGGCAGAACCTACTACGATCACAGTGAGCCAACAGTGTCCGCTGAGATAGCCAAAGCAGCAACATGCAGTCTTTTTCTTTTCTCATTTTTTTCCCATTTGCTATTAGAAAATATAATATAGAAAGAAAATAGAAACCAGACCAACTCAATAGCCTTTAAAAAACCCAACTTATTGGCAATTAGTGCAGGTTTTAAAAAAGTAATTAGCCCTCTTGCCCTGAGAATTAATGAATACATTTCATTACACTTCCCAAGGGATATTCACCCTGATAGCAATCCATTGCAGAATAATGTGACTCCAAAAACAAAATGGTTTGAAAATGTAGACTGCAAAAGAAACACAGGTGAATGATCATCCAAAGATGAATGTGAGAAGAAAAGTTTTTTGTTTTTTGTTTTAATTTTAAAAATAGATTTTATTTGAGGAAAGAATACAAAACATATATCACAAAAGAAAGACAAAAACATATAAGATAAAACCACAAGATACAAACCTTTAAGCAAGTAAAAGGTTAGAACAAAGATGGACAGAGGGGGGGTCGCTAGTGCTAAAGGCAGTTGGTGAAAAGGGAAGAGTAGGCAGGGAGCTAAAATAAACAAAAACATTGGTGATGAATGTTGGAAGTGCCAAGGAGAAGAAAAGTTTTTATCAGGAAAGGTAATTAATAATGTTGTATGGGCTAAAGTCAACAAAAAAAATGAAGCTCACCTTTCTGTTATAAGTACTCCAGAAAAGAACAATAAAGGTGCTTGTTTTCTATTGAAGTTCATGGAAGAGCACGTTGCTTGCCAAAATAAATGTATTTCAAACTTTTTTGCAGGAATTATTTATCAGCGATCCAGCTATGTAAACATGGTAATTACGTGGCTATGTAGTGACTCCAAGTCTGATTCCAGTTCATTCCCCATCTATTGGGCATCAGGTACTATGATCAACAAGGATCTGTTCTCTGTTGATCACTTAGGAGCTGACTGAGGTTCCCCTCCTATCCCATAAATCTCCATTTCTACAGGGTCCCTGTTGCAATTGCCAGGTAATAATAATAATAATAATAATAAACAACTTTATTTGTATCCCGCCTCCTTGGACAATTAAACAAAAATTTATATCAATGGTTAAAACTAGCTGCCATCAATACACAACTAAAGTGCCAAAGTGTCAATCTAATATTTAGGCTAGAATGGAAGAATTCAAGGGTAAGGGCCAATCTAATCTCTTTTGGGGTGGTATTCCAGAGCCGGGGAGCCACTACAGAGTAGGCCCTTTCTCTCGTTCCCACCAACTGCACTTGAGATGGTGTGGGACTGAGAGAAGGGCCTCCCCTGCCAATCTCAAAGCCTACAACGCTTCATAGAAAGAGATGCGATCTCGAAGATAGGTTGGATCCAAAGTGTATAAGGCTTTGTACGTAATAATCTGCACCTTGAATTGAGCCTGGAAAATTGTTGGAAGCAAGTGAAGCTGCTTTAATATGGGCATAGTATGTTCCCTAATCAGGCAGCCGACCTTTGCACTAACTGCAATTTCTGAACCGTCTTCAAAGGCAGCCCACATAGAGTGCATTACAATATTCCATTCTAGATATAACTATGGCATGGACCACCATGGCCAAGTCAGGCTTTTCGAAGGTACAGTCGCAGCTAGTAAAGATCACTTGAGTGAGGTGGGATGGGAACATCAGTCAGCTGCTTAGGAAAAAGACCTACCAGTCACTGTGGCTGCTGCCATGCTCAGTAGGTGGGGACTGGGATATTCACAATTCCTACATATTCCTAAAGATGTGAATATGTAGGGATCCTTACTATGAACCACTCTAGGTTACCTTTGTAAATATTCTGACCATGAATTTTTTAATCAACTACTTTCATAGACGCCCATTGTGGGACTACCTAACAGTCTCAGATAAGACATATTGTCTTTTTGCAGTGAAGGGACAGATGGCACCCCATCCTCATCCTATATACAGAAGCATACTTCAACTATGTAAGAGTGTACTTTATCAGACATGAGGCGGAATACTAATTTGGGAGCCTCAGGGCATGCCAGGGCAAGAAGGCCATTGCGATCAGAGACTGAATTGCTCCTGGAGGTCCCCTCCTTCAAGAGATACCATCTTACGTCCACGTCTCAATAGTTGCCCCTAGCCTCTGGAATGCGCTGCCTCCGGATGTCCAGGCTATCCCTGATCTCTTGGCATTCTGGAAGGCGTGCAAAACACTTCTCTTTCGGCAGGCTTTTGGGGAATAAGATGGTGGACAGCCTGCCATTGGCCCCCGCCATGCTGTATATAACTGTGTTGGGATGCTTAATCAGCAATTCCCATTTTATTGTGTCTTGTGATTTTATTGCGCTTTTAGGTTATTAGTATGTGTTTTATCCTGTGTATACATTCTGTAAGTCGCCCCGAGCCACACCGGGAGTGGCGACTCACAAGCACGAAATAATAAATAAATAAATAAATCAGACATGAGGTGGAATACTAATTTGGGAGCCCCAGGGCATGCCAGGGCAAGAAGTTCAGAAGGCACAGTACTATAGCCATCCTATCACTTTGCCTAAATGTATGGCACACCCTACTATGATGAAACAATGTCTGGCAACTAATATCTCCATACTGCTCAACACAACTGTAGTTAGGTCATAGATTGGGGAAGAAATCTGGGTTTTTTTCCCTTTTAAAAACCTGCTACTCAGCAAAATTGTAACTTTTTTCCCCTCCCCATACATGTACAACCTACCTAATAATATGACCAAAACCAAATGCAATTTTCATAAGAACCCCCCCCCCCATGATTTCCAAGTGAAGAAAGTCAATACCAATTCTCCTTTTCATCTAACACTGAAATAACAACATACATAATGCAAATTACCTGATTAGGAGCAATTACATGTCCTGCTACTATTGTAAAGTTGTAAAGACCTACAACATTTCTGCATGCATGCATGTGCGTGAGAGTGCCATAAATACAGAGCTTGTAATTTCTGGACTGCAGTTCTCAGAAACCCCAATCAGCATAAACATGGCTGCCTGCCTGGTGAATTCCAGGATTCATAATCTAAAAATGAACATATGGTGCATCCAGACTAACCGAAAATTTCCTGATTTTGTTCTTATACTTTCTCATTTTTTACTGGGTTAAAAGAAACCAATCGGAGGAACTGATATTAAAAGCCTTTGATCATACTGGAAGCTGACAGAAAATATTCTGAAATAAACTAAAACATGTATGGATCACTAAAATAAAACCATGAAGAACAGAAACAAAATCTGGTCTTTTTAATGAGTCAAGTGCACTCTTTACAGCATAATTTCCCCTCTTTTTTCACCCACTGGCCATAAAGGCCATTATTTTTTAACTTCCAGGCTTCTTCATCCCTGTGCCTCATACACAAAAATACTGTACAGGTGCTGTTTACAAAAAGCACCTTTGGATATTATAATGCCATACAGCCAGCCAAATGCTTTACATTGTTACTTTTTGGTTTGGCTGATATAAGAGAAACATATCTGAAGTTGAGAAAATTGTATATATTTCAACAGTCCATATTAGTATATATTAAGCTATCTGATGTTGGGCACTTTTTATGTGACTGATACCATATTTGTGCTGTTTGGCTATAATTATTTATTTAGTTTCTAGAAACCTGCCAGGGACTTACAGCCAGTGACCTGAGGTCTAGCACCAATTCATGACCCACCACTTTGAATAGCAGGTTTCCACTGAGAAGTAGGAAGAATATATGACCAAGCAGAATTTACAGAGAAATTGAGTAGTATGAATGCTTTCATTGCAGTAACTTTTTTGTGTTGTCAGGAGCGACTTGAGAAACTGCAAGTTGCTTCCGATGTGAGAGAATTGGTTGTCTGCAAGGATGTTGCCTAGGGGACACCCAAATATTTTACTGTCCTATGGGAGGCTTCTCTCATGTCCCAACATGGGCAGCTGGAACTGACAGATTGAACTCATTTGCGCTCTCCCCAGATTCAAACCTCTGACCTGTTCATCTTCAGCCCTGCTGGCACAAGGGTTTAACCCAGTGTGCCACCGGGATTCCAAACATAAAAGGCAAACATTCAATGCCTAAACACAACAACAAAAGATACTGAATTCAAATGTAGACAGTGATGCAAAAAACTTTCTAAAGACTAATATACAATTAAAACTTCTTTTTGTTTTGGGATTGGTGGATGATAAGGGACAATTTAAGAATTCTTCAATAGATGACCAGGGCAGCATGGTTATTATATGGTCAGAAATTTTGGAACAGAAGAGGATTAGACTAGATGATCCTTGTGATCCCTTCCAATTCTATTATTCTCTCCCTTCTTTCTTATTTGCAGAACATTGCCAGGTAGTCTTGTGTGGAAAAGCAGGAACCAGTTGAGCCTTCTGCATTGTTGTGCTGTAGCAACCCATTCTGGAAACACAGACACACTCCCCCATACCTTTTGTGTGCCGACTTGACTTTCTCTACACTATCCCAAATGTTTCCATCTCAACCCTCCCTCTTCCCATCATGGCCATAGTTGAGAATAGGAAGTCTATACATGCTCAGTGGCAAAATGAATAAATCTAATTTCAACCAACTTTGACCGTCCCTTTCAAAACCATTATAATTATGTATGTTAGAACACTGCTCCTTTCACCTGCTTAATGTTTTGGCACACTGGATAGTATTGTAATGACAGATGACAGCTCTCCAACCTACTTGGGTATGCTTCTGCTGGATGCAGGTGCTGCTAATCTGATAATGTTGTTGCTGGTTTTGTTACTGCGTGTGTTTTTCTTTCTTTTCCTATGCAAAATAAGTGACAAGTATTAGCAGGCACTGCTCTGTCTTGCTTTCTCTTTCAGTCTTCACAGCTGTATGAGCACCTTCCCCTCCCAAGTTTATCAAACTTGTTCTTCTTCTTTTGTGAGACGCTGGCAGCTCAGCCACCTAGAAGGATGTGCTGTGGTATTCAGAGGCGGTGACTGGCATGTCTAATCACTCTGTCTCTGAGTCAGCACTGACATTGATGAATGAAGGGTGATTGCCTGAAACGGATGATAAATTGGCTCCCATCGGGTGGCCTGCCAAAATCAGTGAAAGAACACAAGCTCTGTCAAATGGCTGACTTCTTGGGTGCATTCCCTCCTGTTGCCATTTTGTGCATGTCAAAATTGTACCTGCATGTGTTTCAGTGCTGGGTGACACGGTGCAGACAATGCTCTATATTACTAGAAGCCAATGCCTAGTCTAGACAACAGCTTGAAAATATTACATGTTTGGATCACAATTCCTAGAACCTTGGCTCTGCTAGCTCAGGGATCCTCGATGTTGCTGTAGAATGATAGAATTATAAAGATAGAAGGGTTGACAAGGGCCATTTAGTCCAACCCCTTGGCACGTAGGAATGCACAACCTAAAGCACTTCCAAAATATGGATATCGTTGTAATACCAAAAAATAATAATAATAACTGAGACTCTGCAACATATAGTAGTGATTTTATAATTAGCTATTGTTTCATGATCTGGCTCCCAATTCTATCTTAACAGCCAGCAGCCACAATGCAAGATGGTCTCTTCTATCAAGTGAAGCCCTTCAGGATGACACTTCCAGTCTCTTCCTGCCACTGAGTTGTGGTATAAATGTGGATTTTTGACAGAGGTTCTGTTTCTGATTGTCAGTTAAGTGTTAATTAAAACATTCAATTAGGAAAAAATCAAGTATACAAATAGAGGGTGGGTGATCTTGACTTGACACTAGTATATGTGGAAATGGAAAATATAATGGGGTCTTAGTGGACCAAACAATCTCAATGTGAATCAGCAGTGTGACAAGGTGGCAAGAAAGTCAATCTACATTTTCTTCTACATAGCTAGAGTGTCCCCATTAATTTGCACCTTCCTTATGAATTAGGCAAAAAGAACTTGGAAAAGTGACTTTTTGGGCAAGAATCCCAAGGACAACATGGAATTCACCAAATAACCACCTGCATCTGTCCATGTATCAATAGGGAAGGAAGGCCCAGGGAAATTTGTCAGGGAATCTCTTCATTCAACGAGGCAGGGTATGCAAATTCATTGTGTTCTGAGACAGAGGTACTCAAACTTTGGTCCTTTGGGTGTTTTGGACGTCCAGCTCCTAGCAGCTCTGGCCAGCTTGGCAACAGTTAGGAATTTGGGGAATGAAGTCCAAAACTGGCTGGCAGGAGACCAAAATCATCTCTCTTTCCAATTCTCATTCTTGCAACCTCAAAGCATTTAATAATTCTCTAAACAGTATCGCAATGAAAATTAAATATAAAATAATCATGATAAGCATGTTTATGAAATATTGTATAGAAAAACTAATTAGTAAGTGTAATATCGCTCTTTATGCATGTTTAGCAGAAAACAGAGCATTCAGCCTTATGCATAGTGGCAGATGAGTAGTGAATGGAGGCCTGACCTTCTTTCACAGGATAATGAACCAACAAATTCAGACTCTGTAATGATTTTAAGCATTGAGTATAAAGACAAGATTTTCGTGTGCACCCTCCTCCTTTCTCTACTTTTCTACATACAAATTCAGCCTCTGAATGCTATGATATTGCAATGTAGCTCAATAGTATAGCTTCATTTTTCAAAAATCTTTCTAGTCTCATTATTGATAAGAGTTTACAGATTTGATTGCCCATCCTCTAATAGCATTGAGTATACAATATTCATGGGTTCAGCATACTCCTGTATCATGTTCTTCCATAATGAGAATGGAAGATCTATGGTGAAAAATGCTATATACCGTAGGCAATCACTTATGGGCGAATATTGCATTGCAGAGAGATTGGTTTGTGTCTGCTGGTAGAGCACTTTGGTTTTCTCCATGTTACGTGAGAGGCAAAGCTTTTCATATGCCTTCGGCCTTTAAAGTGGCTTGTAGGTCTTCCTTTGAATGAGCACAGACTACATTATCATCAGCTTATTGGAGTTCTATAACAGAAGTTGTTGTTACCTTCCCTTTGGCTTTCAGACTGCTAAATTTAGTGATTTCCGCACTGGTATGAGGCTTCCCGTCAACAAGGTGTGGAATCATAGCAATGAAGATGGAAAATAAGGTTAGGGTAATAACACATCCCTGTTTGACACCTAATCCTATTTTAAATGGGTCACTTTGGGAGTCATTGCAAAGACTGCTGCCATCATGTCATTATGGAGGAGCTGCAGGATGTTTACAAATTTATCAGAGAATTCGATTTTCAAGAGGATGGTCTAGAAACCATGATTCACAGTGTCAAAGGCTCTTGCAAGATTGATGAATGCTATGTACGACGGTTGACCCCCCTTGCATTTTTCTTGGAGCTGTTGTGCAGTGAAAATCACATCCACAGTTCTTCCAGAGGAATGGAAGCCATTCTGGATTTCAGGGAGGATATCTTCTAAAATAGGTAGAAGGTAGTTTGTGAAGATTTTTCCAGCAGAGGGAGATACCTCGACTTTCCATGTCTGTTCTTTCTCCCTTTTCAAAAAGGGTGATGATAATGGCATCCTTGAAGTCCACTAGGATCTTCTGGTCACCAACACTTTTCCAATAAGCTTGTGGAGCTGTTATGTCATTTCAGGCCCACCTTCTTTAAAGATTTTAATAAGGATCCCATTGGGTCCACTGGCTTTGTTATTTTTTAGATGGTTGATGGCTTTAATGACTTCTTCCAAATTAGATAGTGTACAAGCTCATCCCTGGTTAGTTGCTGTAGGATGTAATGAATCCTTACCCTGGTAGGCTTGGTCGAAGCCTATGAGGCAGGCCTGTAAACAGTTTGGGCCTCCATTTTGAGAGGGGAGTGTCAGCGAGGCAGCCATGTTAGGAAGGTGTTGCTAGGAAAGGGGGAGTGGTTTGGAACTCCTCAGGGTAGAGACAGAGCTTCCCAGGATTGGATAGGAGCAGAGGGGAGGAGCCAAACTAGTAAAGAGGGAAAGTGTAGCTTTTAGAGTCAGTTGGAGAAAGCTGACAGAAAAGTCAGACAGCAACTTTGAGCTCTCTTGTGAGAGAGATTGGCTCAAAGACTGGTTAGCTAACTAGGGAAGCTCTAGGGAAGTGTTAGTTAGCGTGGTCAAGAGGCCTGAGTGATCTCAAGAGACTAACTGTTTCAGTTAGGGGAAACTCACTGCTATTCTTTGATTAGGGTGAGGGAATTAATAGACAGATACGTTGTGAAAGATAAACTATCTGGCTAGTATTCTAACTAAGTTTTAAGATAACCATCTAAAGAAACCACCAAGCTGTACTATCTTTTATAATCAACTAGCTGAGGACCCGGCGGTGCCCGGGTTATTTGAGGAAGGCATTGTGTGCCAAGGTTGGTCCCTATGAGATGTGTATGTGGCTTGCAGTGGTCTCAGGAAGTTAGTGAAGGTACTGCAAGTCCCATTGGCCATGGTCCATCCCCCTCCCAACAGCACTAGGATGTAGAGTGGGTCATGGGGGCTCTTAGTGCCACGTTTGGTGTTGATCATTCATTGGATGAGGGTCGCAGTAGTCTCAGGTGAGTGAAGGTACTTCAAGTCCCGTCATCCATGGTCCATCCCCCTCCAAACAGCACCAGGATGTAGAGTGTGTCATGAGGGCTTTGTGTGCCAAGTTTGGTCTTGATTAGTCATTGAATGAGGGTCTCAGGAAGTTAGTGAAGGTACTGCAAGTCACATTGGCCATGGTCCATCCCCCTCCCAACAGCACCAGGATGTAGAGTGGGTCATGGGGGCTCTTAGTGCCACGTTTGGTGTTGATCATTCATTGGATGAGGGTCGCAGTAGTCTCAGAAGGTGAGTGAAGGTACTTCAAGTCCCGTCATCCATGGTCCATCCCCCTCCAAACAGCACCAGGATGTAGAGTGGGCCATGAGGGCTTTGTGTGCCAAGTTTGGTCTTGATTAGTCATTGAATGAGGGTCGCAGCAGTCTTGGGAAGTGAGTGGAGGTACTTCAAGTCCCATCATTCGTGGTCCATCCTCCTCAATACTGCACCAGAATGTAGAATAAGTCATGGGGGCTCTGTGTGCCAAGTTTGGTCTTGATCAGTGTTTGGATGAGGTTGGCAATGGTCTGGTGAAATGAGTGGAGGTACTTCAAGTCCCATCATCCGTGGTCCGCCCTCTGAACTGCATCAGGACATCCCTTGGGTCATGGGGGCTTTTTGTGCCAAGTGTGGTCATGATTATGCACTGGATGAGGGGCGCAGCGGGCTTGGGAAGTGAATGGAGGTACTTGAAATCCCATCCTTTATGGTCCATCCTCTTCTAAATTTATTTATTTATTTATTTCAGGATTTTACCCCGCTCTTCTCAATCCCCGAGGGGGGACTCAGAGCGGCTTACAGTACGGCACAATTCGATGCCAACATCACAACAGCATAAAACCCCAAAACCCCTAAACTGCAGTAGGATGGAGTGTGGGTCATGGGGGTACTGTGTGCCAAGTTTGGTCTTGTGGTTCAGGGCCGCCTTGGTCTGTGGGGAATGAAGAGTTTACTTCAAGTCCCATCATCCATCATCCATGGTCCTCCCTACTCCAAACTGCAGTAGAATGAATCATGGGTCATAGGGGCTCAGTGTGCCAAGGTTGGTTACTGTTAATTCAGGCCATACACAATGTCCCATTAACTGAGGCCTAGTCAGGGAAATCAAGTTAATGAAGCCGTACTGTAAATTTTGGGCCTGGTTTGTGATTTGTAGGGGATATAGTGTTTTCTGGGAAGTTAATTGGGTGAAGGTACTGCAAATCCCATCATTCGTGGCCCATCCTGTCCTAAACTCTCTTTTGGGGCCTGGCCATACACAATGTCCCATTAACTGAGGCCTAGTCAGGGAAATCAAGTTAATGAAGCCGTACTGTAAATTTTGGGCCTGGTTTGTGATTTGTAGGGGATATAGTGTTTTCTGGGAAGTGAATTGGGTGAAGGTAGTGCAAATCCCATCATTCGTGGCCCATCCTGTCCTAAACTCTCCTTTGGGGCCTGTAATGTTCTGGCCTGCTCTGCTGGTAATTGGTAACTTTAAAAGGCCAAATGGCAGGCAGCCGTTTTCTAAAAGCTGAGGGGGAGGAGAAAACAGGAATCCATTTTGTTTTCACAGAGCCAAGTGGGGAGGGAATGTTGATGGTGCATTTTTCCCCCTCAGTGGGAAGAAATCCTGTTGTTTGAATGTAGAGGCCTGGATTCTGGGATGCTGGCTAATCAGTGGCAATCAATGCCCTCTGTCTGGTGCCTTAGAATTTTGGAGTGGCGAGGCTGGCCAATCAAAGGACTTTATGCAAATAGCTGCCACATTTTTCCCCTCAGTGGGAAGAAATCCTGTTGTTTGAATGTAGAGGCCTGGATTCTGGGATGCTGGCTAATCAGTGGCAATCAATGCCCTCTGTCTGGTGCCTTAGAATTTTGGAGTGGCGAGGCTGGCCAATCAAAGGACTTTATGCAAATAGCTGCCACATTTTTCCCTCAGTGGGAAGAAATCCTGTTGTTTGAATGTAGAGGCCTGGATTCTGGGATGCTGGCTAATCAGTGGCAATCAATGCCCTCTGTCTGGTGCCTTAGAATTTTGGAGTGGCAAGGCTGGCCAATCAAGGACTTTCTGCAAATAGCTGCCACATTTTTCCCCTCAGTGGGAAGAAATCCTGTTGTTTGAATGTAGAGGCCTGGATTCTGGGATGCTGGCTAATCAGTGGCAATCAATGCCCTCTGTCTGGTGCCTTAGAATTTTGGAGTGGCGAGGCTGGCCAATCAAAGGACTTTATGCAAATAGCTGCCACATTTTTCCCCTCATTGGGGAGAAATCCTGTTGTTTGAATGTAGAGGCCTGGATTCTGGGATGCTGGCTAATCAGTGGCAATCAATGTCCTCTGTCTGGTGCCATAGAACTTTGGAGTGGCGAGGCTGGCCAATCAAAGGACTTTATGCAAATAGCTGTGTAGCACAGCAGTTCTCGTTTGTGTCTGGAGGGCAGGGGTCAGGACCTGGGGTCCCATTAGCATTAGAACCGGCAGTGCCAGAATATGATTCAGAGGATGAGCTAGATGACTGGGGCGAAGGGCAGCTTTCCCCTGATGGGCCTCTTTCGCCCACAGAGAGCTTGGCATGGGAAGAAATGTTGTTTGGCCCTAGCGAAGACATAGATAACCAGGTGCAGATGGATAGTGATTCTGGCAGCTATGAACATCCGGGAGGAAGGAATTCTCAGGAGCCTCCAGGGGAAGATATGGAAGAAAGCGCATGGGAAATGGCTAGGGAGGAGAGCTCTCAGGGAGATAGAAACACAGCTGCGGAGAGACAAGGTCGAACCTTTGATAGGAGACGGAACATCGAGTCTAGCAGAAGGGAATGGTCTAAGAGCATAGACCAGCCGAGGTCCGTGAGCAGAGATTGGAGACGAAGAAGCCTAGAGCGTCGGGGACCTCGGCCGAGGGATTAAGTATAGGATCCGTGGGAACGAATCCTCAGTGCTCCGGCCACGTCTCACCTGAATAGGCGTGAAGCGGAGTGGGACCACGAAGCTAAGCTAGCCAGTGGTCATCAAGCCTTGCCTTGCCTTGCCTTGCCTGATTCCTGATCCGCCTGGTTGTGCGGAGCCTTGCCCTGTTTCCTGATCCGCATAGTTTTGCGGAGCCTTGCTAAGCTTTCTGCCTATTTGCTACGTTACCTTGGACATTGTTACTTCAAGCCTTTTGGATTGCCTTTATATTCTATTGTACATTATCTTTTGAACTGTTTTTATATGCAATAAAGTAGTTAGCCTTCAGTCCGTCTCTGTGTGTGTGATTAAGGGGCCGGTCAGGTCCGTGCATCGTGACAAGCTGCCACATTTTTCCCCTCAGTGGGAAGAAATCCTGTTGTTTGAATGTAGAGGCCTGGATTCTGGGATGCTGGCTAATCAGTGGCAATCAATGCCCTCTGTCTGGTGCCTTAGAATTTTGGAGTGGCGAGGCTGGCCAATCAAAGGACTTTATGCAAATAGCTGCCACATATCCGCCCTCCGCACACATACATACATACAAACATTCCGCTTTATTAAGGTATACAGAAGATATGCATATGCGCCTTCTCAGTTGTTACATTATTTGTTCACTTTTAAAGTCAAGCCTCAAGTGTGCCTCATTCTGTCAAGAAGTCATGCAGCAGTTCCTGTATTTTTAAGGAAGAATTTACTTCAGAAATCCTCACAGTTAATATTAGTCTGGGAGCCAGGGTTTGTTAAAAGTACTTACAGCAGTGTTAGAGCTTAGCTCACTTTACATCCTGAAAATCCTTATTTTCCACAAGGTTGGTGGCAGCATTATATTTCAAAGAAGATCTTATAAGGGCTCAAGCTATTTAATAAAATTCTCCTCAAAGTTTTAGTGGCAAACCGTGCCTTGGTGATAAACAATCCTATTGTTATAATGGTGGGCAGTGCTTGGGATACTAATTAAGAACTCAGCCTATTCAGTCATATACTTTATATTGGTGGCAGACGTGAGATTTTAAAAGAAAGATCTGCCCTGCCACTGTGGACAAATGTCCAACCCCGTAAGATGGGATTTGCCAGAAAACCTCTTCAGCCACCTTGAAACTGTGGTAAAGGAGGTTGTGGTAATGCTATTTCCATTGTAGTACAATGGGTATTTTGTTGTTTAGAAGTTTGGTTTCATCTGATGAACATAGTGGATGTATGCCTTGCTTTATTGGTCCATAAATGACCTTTCTATAAAGTGCTCGATTTCTTGAGACTTTTTTTCTCCACCAGATGTTCTCTGGTCCTTCTTTGGACCTCGGCTTTTGAATACCTGCATACTTGTTGGTTTTACATTTCTAGTTGGTTAACAGAAAGTGCAGGCTGTATGACCAGTAGGTTTCCATTTTGAAAAGAAAGAACAATGAGGCAATTAAGGAAGCACTGAGAGGAGAAAGCTGTTTTCTCAATCTGTCAAGGCAATTAGGGAAGCACAGATATATCTGAGCAAAGTAATTTGAAAGAACTTCTGATAAGACATTCTTTCTCCGGCCTGGTACAAAACAGTTAGGGCAGGGGGGATGGGACAGAAAAGGTTTTCGTTACTTGCAAATGTTCACACCTAATTTTATGTTAACTTGCTATTATCTGGAAATTCTTCCTGAAAAATATGTATAATGGTTGCCCCCCTGATGATGATGATGATGACAATAATGGCAATGTTGTTGATGATGATTACCATCAATGGTGTTTTTCACAGTCAGTCAACAAAGCTTTTATGTTAATGCTGCAACAAAGTTATTTTACTATCCTTGTAGAAATAATATCTATTTCAAATTCCACATCTTCTCCAGTTTTTTAACCTGCTTTTTATATATAAAAGAAAATGTTACGGTGCCAAATCCTTAAATTGTATGCCTTCCAATTGAGAACTAAGGAGGTTAAGTACCTCATCATTTTGGAAGACACATGAGGCCACTCAAAAATAAGCAAGTGTCATCTACTTACTCAGAAGACTCCTTAAGTATGCAAAAGGAAATAATTTTGTGAATTAAAGACAATGATATTTTAAATCAGACCAATCTGTCGAACTGACTGATATCTGTCAATTTATAGAATGCTGGTGACCATGGACCATATAGAAGAAGTAATTGAAACAGAGGGGCTTTAATGAAATCAGGCAGACTGAAGTCTTTTCAGACATTATAGAGTGAACAGCTCCATCTCTTTGTATCTGTTAGGAGTTCCCTAGAGCAGTGTTTCCCAACCTTTTTTGAGCCACGGCACACTTTTTACATTTGCAAAATCCTGGGGCACACCACCAACCAAAATGACACTCTAACACAGTAATACATATACTTAATATGTTTTTAAAATGTATTAATACACCCAGTGTGAAAACCAGACCTGTTTCGATGAACTCAACATAGATATCCTGGCAGGAATGGCAGAAAGACACAAACTTCCCACACAGAATTCCCATAACCAAGAGAAAATGCTATAAGAGTTTGGTGGGCATTGACCTTGAGTTTTGGAGTTGTCGTTCACCTATATCCAGACAGCACTGTGGACTCAAACAATGTTGGATCAGGACCAAACTTGGCATGAATACTCAATATGCCCAAATATGAATGCAGATGGAGTTCAGGAAAAATAGACCTTGACATTTGGGAGTTGTAGTTGCTGGGATTTATAGCTCCCCTACAATCAAAGAGCACTCTCAACCCCACCAATGATAGAACTGGGCCAAACTTCCCACACAGAACCCCCAGGAGGCAAGAGGAGGTCTCTACTTGGGGAAAGGGAGGCGGGCCTTCCCAATGCATGGAGAGGGAGAAACCAAGTAGACAACGGGTGGGGAGGGGTGTTTGTAATTTTGTGCCTTTATCGAGGTAGGTTTCTTAGGGTTTTTATACTTCGACACACTAGACTCCCCCCTTCCTGGAGGTTCCAATTTCCCATGGCACACCTGATGATCGCTCACGGCACACTAGTGTGCCCCGGCACACTGGTTGGGAAACACTGCCCTAGAGCTTACAGCAGGTCTTCACAACATACGGCCCCACAGGCTACTTGTGGCTTGCAGAACCTATTGCTGCAGCTTGGCAACTGTTGCCACCCCCCCCCCCACACACACCCCATCACTGTTTGTGAGTCTGACGGTAGCATAAGAAGGCTGAGCTGCACCTGAACGAGAGAGGGTGTGATATAAAACAAAGTAAATAAATAAATAAGGAAGGAAGGGAAAGAAGAAAAAGGAAAGAAAAAGAAGAAGGGGGGGGAGGGAGGAAAAAAGAGGGAAGGGGGAAGGAAGAAGAAAGGAAGAAATAATGAATGAAAGAAAAAGAAGAATCGGAAAAGAGGGGGGAAGGAGAGAGGGAGAAAAGGAAGAAAGAAAGGGAAGTAGGAAAATGAAGGGAAGGAATTCAGAAAGAGTGGTGAAGTGGTTTGAACCTCAGACTATGGCTCTGATTCCTCTGGGTGACTTTAGACAAGTCACACTCTCTCAGCCTCAAAAGAAGACAAAGATAAATCCCCTTTGAATAAATCTTGACTGTGATAGATTCGCCATAAGTGTGAAACAACTTTAAGGCACACAACAAAAACAAACCTAATAATTAATTAATTAATTAATTAATTATACCTTACTTAGTAAGTGAGTTGCTAAAAATTTGTGGCCCCAAGAGGCTTAGTCTATCTAATTTCAGCTCCTTTCTATTGACAGATAGTGCAGGACTGGTTTACAGGTTTGATAACCCGAGCTTCCAAATTCATGAACAATGCTATTATCCTAACACACCATCACCAAGACCTTAAGTATTCAAAAACGTTGGGATTGCAGAATATTTAACACAGGAAAATAAACATTTGGCTTTATAATCCTTCGGGGTATTTATTTACATTGTCAAATTAGTAACACATATATGTATACACTTCCCTTAGGCAGGAATACAAACTTCTAAGTCTAGGCACACTCTTATCATAAACTTTTATGTAAGGAATCAAACACTTTATTCAATGCTATAATATAGCCATCTGCTAAGGAATTCATTGCACCTCAAACAGGCACTCATGGAGAAACCACACATTTCCATAGTTGTATCAATGGAGAGGGATCTGCTAAGCATTACTTTAACTGGTATTTATCTAATAGTGTATCACCACCATTATCCGGTATGGTACCTATCTGATGAACAGCTAGGAAGCTGTTTTATATCAGAGATAAGAAGCAGTAGAAACAATTACAAACTGCTGACCTCCTCTGTCTTTTGGACCTGCTTTCCTCTGACTCCTATTTGTTCATCTCTGCCTATCAGGAGTGACTGTTCATTGGTCTTCTGCTATCAGACAACTTTTTCTCCTCTTTTGTAATTAGCCAATTAGATAAGATTTGTAATATTCTACTTCTTTAAAGTCACTCATCACCCAACTGGAAATTAGATTCTACTGGACTTTTTGTACAAGACCTCTACTCATCCAGTCAAATACCATGTTTCCCTGAAATTAAGACCTACCCTGAAAATAAGCCCTAGCATGATTTTTCGGGATTTTTGAGGATGCTCAAAATATAAGCCCTACTTAAAAAATAAGCCTTAATTACAGTTCATTAAAATGGTGAATTCAAATTGTGTTTAGGCAGCTATGCATGTAAAAAAGTAAAGTCAATTGGCTATAGAATGCAGCAGGACATATAAACAGTTTGCTCATATAGATGACTGAAGGTATAGGCAGTGATAATGACTTCTGCATTTCATTTTTCTGTTATCCCATAATTTACACTTCTGTCTCTCTCACCCTATTTTATTCATTCATTTCTTTTCCATCCATCCTCTCAAAAAAAACACTGGGTGGTTCTTATTTGTGTATGGCTTCATGGCCTTAACATTGGATTAAGTGGACTTCAGTCCACATTTGGCAGTCTTTAGGATACTGCAAGATTGCCTCAGTGTACTAATGCTAGTTCTGCTGCTTTGTTGAACAGCAGTTGGCCATTGCTGGAACATATTGGATTTATTATCTTCTGATATCTTCCACTTGTATGTTTCTGGGATGGTTTAGTTTATGACACAATTATGGGTAGGTTTATGTGGGAATTAGGTTCCAAAAATGGATGGTTATGGAAGCAGAGGAAGACATGAGTCAAAACATTATTCTGTTCCATTGATACAGCACCAAGTCAATATTTTATTAAGCTTGCAGCTCAAGTGGTTAAAGAGCAGTTCTCCAGTTGTTTGATTTCTAAATACATATATCCTTGTGACTGTAGCCAGTGGAAGAAATGCTGGGAGCTGCATCTCGACAACATCTGTAGGATCACATTTTGCTGTAGTTCAATAGTATGTTTTTGCATTTTTCTATAATCTGTATGGCTGAATGTTTAACTACCTCCCATTTGCTCACTTACGATGGTTGAATGAAAAGTAATGCCTCCTCCTTTATTACTTGGTTTGGATGGGAATATTTTAATAAATCAAACACAGAAAAAATCCTTAGAATGTGCTCTTTAACTACCAGTATTCACTTTTCAACATAATCACCAGACAATTGGATACGTTTCTGCCAACAATGAACAAGTTTTCTGAAGCCGTCACAGAAGAAGTCAACACATTGTTTCTGCAACCCATCGTGCACAGATCTTCCGATAGCCAAGCAAAGCAATAATGTGACCCACATGTTCTTGTGAAATGCCGATTATGCTTGAAATTTATCATAGAGTGATACGATGATCGTCCTGAATCAATCTGTCAACCTTTTGCTCGTGAAACTTGGTGGTTGCTTTCACAGGACGTCCAACTCTTTCTTTGTTATGCAAGTCAGATGTTCCCATCAAAGCATCTTTAAACTTACTCAGCCAATGACACACAGTACTCACATTAACACAATCACTATAAACAGTTTGCATTCTCTGATGGATCTCCTTTGGGCTGACACCTTCTGCTGTCAAGAAGATGGTTGCATTGACCGATCGTCTGTGCAGGGTTTCATACTTCGCACTTTAACAACACAGCTGTTCAATGCTATGGCTTCCTGCCAAAATGGAACTGAAGAGAAGAGTCTACTGAACAAGCCAAGACCTGCTGCATACCAGTACTGCCATCTGTTGAGGAGTTACAAAGGTGGAGGCATTACTTTTCATTCAACCCTCGTACTTTCCCTCCCTCACTATATCTGGAATTTATCTGGACTATCAAGTAGTTTGATCAAGCATCATTAATTTGTAACTACTCACATCTAAAAAAATTAAAACATCGTTATTCAACTATGTATATGCTTTCCCCCCAAAAGGAGTCACTGATGGGGGAATATAACACAATAATCAAAGAGGATTGCCAGATATTATAGCATAGGCTGGAGTCTCAAGGAATGGCTGTGCTTCTCCCCATCTCTACTGCCCTTCTGCTAGCAGGCAAAGGCTTTCCATCCAGGCAGGCCACCAGCATTTACCTGTGAGCCAGAGGTTATAAAATGGATGTGTTGTACATTTTAATATTTTCCTGCTAATGTATAATTAGTGTGGCATTTCAAAATTGTGCTAATTGGTGATTTAATAGTATAAGTTATTAAATATGCATCATAACATGTATAATTTATTGTGTTTTTATAAGTCCCTGGTTTAATTAGCCTGGAAGCCATCTTGCATCCCAACCGTGGGAGAACAGTAGAATAGAAACCAACCAACTAATTAAATACTAAATAATCCAGGTGTGAAAGTGGAAGACCAATCCCAGAATGAACAACACTGGATGCGGAGGACGTCTGGTTTTTTGCCTGTGAGATGGCTTTAAAATTTTGGCTTTCAGTTCATTTCTTTCCAGCTGGCATGTGAGCTTTCTGGCTCAATGTGAAGGTATTTGCATATGCTTTCAGCTTCTATAATAGTGAAGGACAGAAAAGCCAGAATGATAGTGGTGCATATATTTTGGCTCATCATGCCAACGCAAGAGGTCAACAAACACTCTTATCGTATAAGCCCTGAAAACTGTGGTGTAGACCTAGGTAGGGTGGGGTAATCTTGCTGAAGGCAATAGCCAAGGTATGCTGCAGCTAATGCCCATATTGTAGTAGAGCCAATGACCAGCAGAGTTGATCAGAACTGCTGGCTGAAAACTTGACACCATGCAGGCAAAACACAGATCCAAGTCTTCTCCCCCTTGTCCCAGCAGCTGTCAAATCCCAAGAGAAGCCCCTGCCTCTGCTGTTTCCTGATAAGGGAAGGAAGGCTGATATTGAAGCAGCTGGTCTTGGCTCAGAAGAGGAAGAAACAAGGATGTGCTTGCAGATTGAGTGTACTCTCCTTTACCTTCTCCTGGGAGCCCCAAGCAGCTGCCTTTTCATCATTGGCATTGCCGCCTCATCCCCCGCTTCCCCATTGATAAGTAGCAATTGTGGCATCTCCCAGAGCATGACAACTGATGCAGGGTGGTTGCCAAGATCAAATGACTAGAAAACAGATCCCTGTCACCTATCCAAAAGTACGCATGTGTGTGAAAGCCACCTTGCGGAGAAAGGTGGGGTACAAATATGTTAATTTTTAATGCCACACTGATGCACATGTATGTAACTAAGAGCAAGCTGCCTTTAGAGTTTCTGTATACTATACAGACAATACAGTTAAAGTAGGCTGAGAGGAGACATGATAGCCATGTATAAATATGTGAGGGGAAGTCATAGGGAGGAGGGAGCAAGCTTGTTTTCTGCTGCCCTGGAGACTAGGATGGGGAACAGTGGCTTCAAACTACAAGAAAGGCGATTCCATCTGAACATTAGGAAGAACTTCCTGACTGTGGGAGCCGTTCAGCAGTGGAACTCTCTGCCCTGGAGTGTGGTGGAGGCTCCTTCTTTGGAGGCTTTTAAACAGAGCCTGGATGGCCATCTGCTGGGGGTGCTCTGAATGCGATTTTCCTGCTTCTTGGCAGGGGGTTGAACTGGATGGCCCACGAGGTCTCTCCCAACTGTATGATTCTAGGAAAGTAGTTGTGTTGTAGAATTTAACAATTTAATCTGTAATTTCCATCCAATACTGCTTGCTTCCAAATAGACTAGCATAAGAAGGATGGGCCTGCCAATATTCATTACCTTGTTGATGTATCATTAGCATTATCATCACAATAATTTCCAGCTTCTTAACATTAATAGTATCACTTTTTATTATTTTTATTTTTTTATTGTGGGAATATATTGCATGAACAAAAACTATTGCCAATAGCAGCACTTGTTAATAGGACAATCACATCAAAATCAGATGTTGGAAAATTTTTATTTTGCTTTTTCTTTATGTGTACTACAATTCCAGTGTTTTGTTAACATACCTGTTTGAAAAAGTGGTAACAACATCTGGGGAAAAGATGGTTTTTCTGTTCAAACCAAAGCTTAGAAAATTGTATTTGGTGAGTTTATCATGTTCAAAAAAGCAGTGCTTGTCTTGTTATAAAAAAAACAGATCTGGGAAAAATGTGTTTTTTCTGTTCAATGTGGAGCCTGGAAAGTATTTCTAAAAGAGAAATATGTGTCATGTTTTAGATTTTGTGTTTTTCTATTTCAACATGCTTTGAGCTATGGTACATGTTGAACATCATTCCGCAAGGCCTGCAAGACTTACCTCTTTCGGTTAGCATTCGATTGCTAAACTGTATAACTATCTCTGCTAATTTTAAATTCTGTGGATTGTATTATGATTTTATGTGACTGTGAGCCGCTCCGAGCCCTCGGGGAGTGGCGGCATACAAGTTCAAATAATAAATAAATAAATAAACATAGCAGGACTGATAGGACTTACCCTATGACATCAAGAGAGTCCATTCCTAGGTCTCTGGTTTTGGCCCTGAAATTTCACAACATGGGGTTCTCCTGACATTGCAATGCTGTTCTGTAGAGCACATTTTTATGCAAACAATATCTAGGTTTTTTCATGTCAGAAGCGACTTGAGAAACTGCAAGTCACTTCTGGTGTGAGAGAACTGATCGACTGCCAGAACCTTGCCCAGGGGATGCCCTGATGTTTTATCACACGGTGGGAGGCTTCTCTCATGTCACCACATGGGAAGTTGGAGTTGCTAGACAGGTGCTCACCCCCATCTCGCGGATTAGAACTGCTGACTTTCAGGTCAGCAGTTCAGCCAGCACAAGGGTTTAACCCATTGCATCACCACAGTTCTAACTGTTAATTGAAAAGTGATGATGCACCATTTTACTGTTTCAAGTTGGCAGGATATGAGAAGAACATAGGCACAGTTCAGGCATTTTAAGGATAAGCAGCCAAACAAGAAAACCTGGATAAGTTTAAGTGTAGCAGTGTTCACTCCTACATCAACAGAACCGACAACTATCTAAAGGGTTGTTGTGTGTTTTCTGGGCTGTATGGCCATGTTCCAGAAGCATTCTCTCCTGACTTTTCACCTGCATCTATGGCAGACATCCTCAAAGGTTGTGAGATCTGTTGGAAACTAGGAAAATGGGGTTTATATATCTGTGTAATGACCAGGGTGGGAGAAAAAACTCTTGTCTGTTGGAGGTAGGTGTGAATGTTTCAATTGGCCACCTTGATTAACATTTAAGGGCCTAGCAGTTTTCAAGATGTCGCTTCTTACAGTCTGGTGACATCATTTGCTGAGAAGTGATTCGCTGTTCCTCTCAATAAAGGATGCCCCCAGGCAGTAAGAAGCCAGGCTTTGAAAACTGCTAGGCCATTAAATGCTAATCAAGGTGGCTAATTGAAACATTCACCTAGCTCCAACAGACAAGAGTTCTTTCTCCCACCCTGGACATTCCACGGATATACAAATCCCATTTTCTTAGTTTCTAGCAGAACTCAGAACCTCTGAGGATGCCTGCCATGGATGCAGGCAAGATGTCAGGAGCGAATGCTTCTGGAACATGGCCATACAGCCCCAAAAATGTACAGCAAGCCAGTGATTACAGCTATGAAAGCCTTTAACAACAAACCATCCAAAGATCCTTTTTTTGTGATTGTCCCAAAGCCTCACACTCTTCCTTCCAAGCAAAGAACTATGGGGTCTAGTTGTTTCTAGAGTGACTGTTGGGAATGATGCGGCCTGCACTGTGGCAGTGGCACAAGCAGCAGCAGCAGCATGGCGTTACCAGAGTTATTATTGCAAGTGGCTGCACCACATCAGTGTAGTGGAGGCTTTTGAGATGTATGGTGGCAAGTAGGTAACATATGCTAGTCTGGTGGTAAAGTGTATTGGCCTGACGCTGGGTATAAAATGGCCAAAAACACACGTTGGGGCGTAGGAAAACATAGAGACAGCAATTCCTTAAGCTTTGAACTTTCAAATGAGGAGTGAAGAATCTGTTTCTATTCCCTCTCCAAAAAGTCAGTTGTGGGAAGATGTCCAATGAGTTTCCGCACTACATCAAAGTGATGTATTAGTGGGTGATTGCTTTTAGGAAACATCTGATGAACTAAAATTAATGTTTTCAAATGTGCCGCAAGTTATACTTGTGGTTCACGGATGACTTCTTCCTTCCTTACCACTAAGAGGTGGAGTCACTGACAAGTATGACTAGTTGGAGGTTATACAGCCATTAGAAGACATCAAATATTTATTGAGTGTTCTTTGTATGCACAGGGATGAGAAGAAAGAAAAAAATACACTTCCTGTAATTTTAGCTATATAGTAAAATGCTCTGCTGGCCATTAAAACCCTCATCAGTAAAAATTAATATACGGTAGCAGTAGAAGAGAATTAAATATTCTCAATACTAGGCCTGGTTGATCAAGAAAAAAAAGGTTCAAAACTCGCTGCGGGTGTAGGAGAGGTGCTGGTGCTTCGTTTCTGGTGGACGGAAATTTCGAAATAAATTCGTTAAAAATAACGAAATTAGGAATGGCTTCGTTAACGGCGGACCGCCTCCAAACTGGGTTAAACACCCAGTTTGCAGGCGGATGCCTTCCTCTCTCAGAACGGCGATTCTGGCGTGAGGGGGGGAGGCATCTGCCTCTAAACGGGCTCTTTAAAGAGCCATTTAGTGGCAGATGCCTTCCCCCGCGCCAGAACCGCTTCTGGCGTGGGGAAGGGAGAAAAGCGCTTCCAAGCCGTGTTTGTTTAACAGGGCTCCTGGCGCGCGGGGGAGAGGGACCTGGGCCATGAGCCCTGTTAAACCCAGGTTGGAAGTGCTTTTCTCCCTTCCCGCATCAGAGAGGCTCAAGGCATTGGAGAAGGAGGAGGAGAAGCGCCTCAGACCGGCGGCATGGTTCCTCCCATGGCTCCCCATCCTTCAGCTCTCCCAGGTTCTGATCCGGCGCGCTTTCCCCAGCTCCGCTCCCCAGCCCCTGAGAGATGGAACCAGCTGTCAGAGAGGGAGCTGGTTGGCGGTGAGTCTGATTTTTTTTTTGTTTAACGACTTCTTTCCGAAAATGTCAGGCCATGGCTTCGAATTACCAACTTCATTTCCGGGTTGCTTACATCGCTTCAAAACCATTTCTAAAGTGATTTAAATACGAATTTATTCTGGATTTCGGATCATTACGACGAACCTAACTAGGCCTACTCAATACTATGTGGCAAGGGAACTGAATTAAGCATATATTACTAACTTGTAATATCATCTGTCTACACTAGATGGCAAAATGGTGCTATTTTTCACCTCACTGACCCACAAAATTTGGGTACACTGTTTATATAGGTTGAGTATCCCTTATCCAAAATGCTTGGAACCACAAATAATTTAGATCCCCCCCCCCCCAGATTTTCAAATATCTGTATTTGCATAATCTAAACATGAAATTCATTTATGTTTCATATTCTCCTTATAAACCTTTTTAAAAATTAGGTGCCCTGATAAATTTGTGAGCATGTTCCAAGACACCATGTGGATACCTGAAAACTGTGGATAATAGCAAACAAACCCTAAACTTGGGTTAAAAGCATATCATAGAATTGCACTGGAAGACAAAGAAAGTCCCACAAACATTTCGGGGGGGGGGGGATATTTTAGGAGCATGAGTAAATGAAACTGTGGATATCAAGTTCATGGATAAGGGCGTCATGCTGTATATAACGCCTTTCTAAGCTCTATTATGCTTATTAATTCACTGTGTGGTAGATATACCGTAGTAGCATGTTAAAATACAGTGGTGTCATTATGAACATGCCTTAAAGCAGTGTTTCTCAACCAGTGTGCCGTGAGTGATCATCAGGTGTGCCGCGAGAAAAGCTCTCTGCCCCCCTTCCTTCCCCCCTCCTCCTGCCGAACTCCTGCTGCTTGGGGGAGGAGGAGAAAGGGCCGGGCAGCAGCGAAGAAAAAGAAGAGGGGACAAGGGCGCCGCCTCCTTCAGCCATTTCCCCAACCAGCCTCCAATCCGCCATGACTCCTGCCCCTTACTTGTTGAAGCCGCGCAGAGGAGGAGCCCCACCTACTGAAGCCCGTCCACTACTCATACTCCTCCTCTGTGGGAGAGCTGAAACCGGGGGGAGGGGGGGCATGACGCAGCCTGGCTCTGCCCCCTCCCCCCGGCTTCAGCACTCCCACAGCTTCGCCAGCCTTGAGGGGGCAGTGCCAAGCCAGCGGTGGCAGAGCCAGCACAATGCTGGCTTGGCACTGCCCCTCAAGGCTGGCAAAGCTGTGGGAGAGCTGAAGCTGGGGGGAGGGGGCGGAGCATGGCGTGGCCTGGCTCCTCCCCCTCCCCTGGCTTCAGCACTCCCAACAGCTGTTCCCAGCAGGCCACCATCCCCCAACCATTCTTTACTGTGTTACAGTGTCATTTTATGTCATTTTGGTTGGTGGTGTGCCCCCGGATTTTTTAAATGTTAAAAGTGTGCCGCGGTTCAAAAAAGGTTGGGAAATACTGCCTTAAAGCTTTAAGAAGGGATTGGTCTTGGGCTGAAATCTAATTGGCTCAAGTTTTAATACATTTGAAAATATTCCATATGTTAAACTCTGTGATTTGGCAAAGTTACTTGCTTGGAGTATAACTCCCAGAAATCCCCAGATGAGTGTGTCCAGAACCCAGTGGCTATGCTGGCGGTGGGTCTCTGGCAGTTGGAATCCCCAAAATAGACTTTTTTTCTGGATGGCCCTTTTAAAAATTAGAAATGCTATTTTGTGGCAACCGGAAATGTGGATGGAGTTAAATTACTTCACTTCCTCATTCCAAATCATATAACCACAAGGAGTCTGTATGTGTGTTGTTTATGTCCTCTGCTGACAGTTCAGGTACAAAGGTTTGGATAGATTCTGCTTACTTCCTAGGGGCAGAGATTTTGGGGGTAGGCAGAGTGGAATTTTATTAGTGCCCCCACCTGGTTTGATAATTGAGGGCACAGACATATGCTGTGCCTTGGGATATCTTTTTTTTAAAAAAAAAAATCTTTAGAAGCTGCAACTGGTATAGAATATAGCTGTCCATAATCGGGCAGTGCTGAGATATAGGAATTATATAACATCAGTTCTGTATAAATCATGTTCACCTCTAGAACTAAATAAAATGTCACTGGAATGTATGTACTTATTAAAACTTTATATCTTTTTTTAGTGTTGCCAATTCACATCATCTGAGTCAATGGGGCTTCCAGGCCAAAAATGGAGACCTAGAAACATCCTCTGGTGATGTCATTAAGAGTTACAGTATATACCAGTGTTTCTCAACCTTTTTTGAGCCACGGCACACTTTTTACATTTACACAATCCTGGGGCACACTACCAACCAAAATGACACAAAATGACACTAACACAGTGGTTCTCAACCTTTCTAATGCTGTGACCCCTAAATAAGGTTCCTCGTGTTGTGGTGACACCCAACCATATTTCCGTTGCTACTTCATAAATAATTTTGCTACTCTTACGAATTCTAATGCAAATCTCTAATATGCAGGATGTATTTTCATTGCTACACATTGAACATAATTAAAGCCTAGTGATTAATCACAAAAACAATTATGTTTGGGGGAGTATGGGCAACGGATGATGGGATTTGCAGTACCTTCAACCAATTCAGCTCTGACTTCAACAGACCACTGAGATTCCCCACGAATGACAGACCTAGACCAAACTTGGCACACAGAACTCCCATGACCAACAGAGAATACTGGAGGAAGTTGGGAGGAATTGACAGTGATTTATGGGAGATGTAATTCGCCTACATCAGGAAAGCACTGTGAACCCAAATGACTATTCATCTGGACCAAACTTAGCATAAATACTCAATATGCCCAAAATTGATCAATAGTTGGAGTTTAGAGAAAATGAATCTTGACATTTGGGAGTTGCAGTTGCTGGGATTTATAGTTCCTCTGCCATCCAAGAGCATTCTGAATTCCAACAAAAATGGAATTGAATAAGCTTGGCATACAGGTTGGGATGGAAAGGGGGCTGGAAAAGTGGGAAAGACTCCAGTCTGGTGTGTGTGTGTGTGGGGGGGATTGGGAGAAGGTAAAGAGGAAATTGGGGAGGAGCAGCTGGAAAAGATTGGAATGGGGAAAGGAAGACTGCAAAATGAGCACGACAGGGGTGCAAAGGGGAGCCTGGAATAGTGGAAGGATTGAAATGGCAAGGGGGTAAGTGGAATAGATTGAGGTGGGGATGGGGGCAGGAATAGTGGGAGGGGATGGGTATAGTAAAGAAGGGGAAAACTAGAAAAAAGGGAAGACGGGGTGGGAAAGGGGTGTTGGAAAAGAAGGGGGGAACTGAGGTGGGAAGGGAGGAAGTGGGAAGGACTGGGGAGAGGAAGGTGCGGGTGAGCGACCCAAAAGAAGGAAATCAAGCCAGACACCTTTTGCCGCCCCTGCCAACCTCTCGCCGTGGCTCCTTTTTCTCCCCCTCCTTCTTAACCCAGTCCAAAGGAGTGGGGGGAGGGAGTGCTAGGAGGAAGGAGGAGCAGCCCAAGGCAAAGCTCAGGGGTGACGGCAAGGAGAGGGAGTGAGAGAGAGAGAGAAACCCACACAGAGGGCGAAAGACAGGGAGATGGAGGTCCCAGCAGAGCAGAGGAGGCGGCACTCAGGGTTGCTGCTTCTGCTTCCCCCTCTGAAGCATGCCGCCGAGCCTGCCTCTTTCCTGGCCTCCTCCTCTTCTTCTCCCCTCCCTTCCCTCGGCTCCCCAAGGCGCCCAGGTTCCTGTGGGCTCACTTTAGGAGGAGAGCGTCGCCCGGCCCCTCCCCTCCTGAGCCTCCCTGCCTCTCTAGGTCTAGGTCCTAGAGAGGGTTGGGTTCCCCAACCCGCTGTTCCTTGATCAGCTGGTGTGCCGCGGGAAAACCTTGGAGGGGGAAGAAAGGTGGGGGGAAGAGGTTTTCTTGCGGCATACCAGCTGATAGCTCACGGCACACTGGTGTGCCGAGGCACAGCGGTTGACAATGACTGGTATATACCAACTACAGTCACTCACAGCTTGTCATTCACATACACACAGAAATAACATATTTTATTGTTTGGAAATTAAGACAAGAAACTTTGCTAAGGCTTGGTTGCTGTGAGTTTTCCAGACTGTAATGGCATGTTCCAGAAGCATTCTCTCCTGATGTTTCACCCACATCTATGGCAGGCATCCTCAGAGGTTGAGGGGTCTGTTGGAAACTAAGTAAGTGAGGTTTATATATCTGTGGAATGTCCAGAGTGGGAGAAAGAACTCTTGTCTGCTAGAGGTATGTGTGAATGTTGCAATTTGCCACCTTGATTCGCATTTAAAGTCCTGGCTGGTTACTGCCTGGGAGAATCCTTTGTTGGTAGGTGTTAGCTGGCCCTGATTGATTCTTGTCTGGAATTCCCCTGGTTTTTTAGTTCTTTCCCCCACCCTGGACAGTCCACAGATATATAAACCTCACTTACTTCGTTTCCAACAGACCCCTCAACCTCTGAGGATGCCTGCCATAGATGTAGGCGAAACATCAGGAGATAATGCTTCTGGAACATGTCAATACAGCCTGGAAAACTCACAGCAACCCAGTTATTCCAGCCATGAAAACTTTCAATAACACTTTGCTAAGGCTGTTCCACATAATGATAAAATGAGGGAATTATTCCTACTTATCTATTTAGACTGTGTCTACAAGGGCCAAATAATGTGGACTTATCTCTCCACTGCTTCAGGAAATTCACATGGTGAACCACTGAATTTGCAGCAGAAGTGCTGCATCCAGTTGTTAATTCCCCTTGAGAACCAGGATTTACTTCAGACTATATTCTGGAGTTTATATGTTGGGAAGAACCTGATCCATGTTTCTTTTCTTAAGAATTGTCATTTATCATTTTTTAGTTCAATACAAAAGGCAATAAGGACCCTAGTTTTAGGGATTTCTTCTGGATAGCCCAGTTGTGATCAATGGTATTATGCCGTCACACCAGGTCTGTTTGAAATTAAAACTGGCAGATGTGTTGTCCTTTTTACCTGGTGGACTGCAGAGCGCTTGCTGAAAAAGCTAGGTGGTCTGGCAACCCAAAAAACACTCCAAAATAAAGTTGAAAATCAAACAGTTTATTCAATAACAAAGTCTTTGCAGGACTTGGCACAGCTTCATAATGGTTGCAAAAAACAAAAAAAAACAGACTGGAAATGCCTTGGGTTGTTGCTCAAAAGATTCCCACTGCTTCTTTTTGGATGGCAGGAAACCCGATATTTCCCACCCTGGTCCTAAGTGTTTGGTTGAAGGAACCACTCCTTCCCCCCTCTAAACCTAAGCTCAGTCCAAAAGGTGACCTAAAGCTGGGCTGGTAACCAGATGTCTATCCTATACAGCATGCAAAGCCAGTCTCTGCAAGGTACCATAAACTCATCTGGCTCCAGCAGTCCCCCAGCTAATGGTCAAGCAAAAAGCAATCAGCAGGTCAGCATGCAGGTTAGCACCCAGGTAAGCACCCAGTAAGCACCCAGTACTTACGGTGACCCTTTCAGAGCCAATCCTGGCTGGCCAAAAAAACACATCTGGCTTCCTTCCCTCTCTGAAAGGAACTAAAAACACTTTCTAAAATGGAGGCCAATCCCCAGGAAGAAAAAGGGCGGACACCAACTAAAAGATACATTTGCAGAGCTTTAGGTGGCAAATTCTGCACCAGGCTGCAACCTTGCTAATAATTAACAGGCAAGGTGCCAGTGTGTCTGGAACAGTCCCAGTAAAAATGCAAAAGGAAAAAATGCTGCCTTTTAAAACAAAACTATGGGGCTATGCATAGGAAACGTCTGGAGGACGGAACAGGTATATATAAGTTTTTAATGAAAGATTTTTCTCTGTTCTCTACATATTAGATCTGCACTGTTTTGTTCTATTTTTGGTCATGGCTGTAAATGATTTTATTTTATGTTTTAACATAGAGCCTTCTCCAGATGAGGAAGAAAATCTGAAAGTCTCAGGTTGTATTCCTGTGCAAACCAATTTTATTTTGGATGTCTACGGCACACTTTCGTCACTCCTAAGTATTTCCTGGGAGCTCCTTGTATTAACAAGGACTTCATTTCAACTCCTCGGATCAATTTAAATGAAATCATAATGGTATAAAATGCATCTCAGCTTTTTGGTCTATGTGTATCATTCCAAAACTAGCCAAGATGACAACTGGCTCATTGTACTGTTTTAATTTTTACTGTTTTAACTGTTTTATTGTATTGCATGTTTTTAAGCATTGTATGTTTCCTGTGTTTTTATGCTGAACCTCTGGCACTACGCCAAGATGACAACGGTGCAAAAATCCAAATAAATAAATAAATAAATAAATAAATAAAACATCGCTATTGTTTCCAGGATGCAGATTCAACAGTGGTCAAGCGACAGAAAAAGGAATGTCAGCACAAAATCCACCGGAATCTAATGCTTAACTATTCTATTATTGCTAAGCTATTTTGGCAATTTGGCTATAACTCTTGAATAATAATAAAGAAGGTTCTCTGGAAATTGATGGAAATCCATTTCTGAAATGTTGCCAGAGTCTAGATGTGAAACATGATCAATGGGAGCAGAAGGAATAAGCACAAGAGAGGGAAGGAAATGCAGGATATTTTAAGAAAGCATCTGGATGCCAACTGAGGAATATGCAGGTAAAATCAGCATAAAAAGAACTAGAAAGTCATCATACATTTAGAGACTTGAGTCTCATCTACACCGCCGTATAATGCAGTTTGAAACTCATTATGTGGTCAATGTAGATTCATATACTACAGTTTAACTGCATTGAACGGCATTATAGGAGTCTACCCTGACCATAAAACGCAATTTCAAACTACATTATATGGCAGTGTATTTGAGTCCTGAGTTTCTTTTGGGACAAGCCTACATTTAGCAGTGCTATTACACCACTTTTACCGCTGTGACAACATAAAATGAAATCTTGGGATTTCCATTCAGAATTATCAGCAGAGAACTCTTGGGCCTTACTTAGCTATAAACCCCAGGATTCCACAAAATATTTCTGTGGCAGTTAAAGTGGCATAATAGAGCTATAATAATGTACTTTGTAGGATAATGTGGCCTCTAAATAGCTGCCTTGAATCCCATCTTGTGAGAAAGGGGGATTTAAAATCTATCTATCTATCTATCTATCTATCTATCTATCTATCTATCTTGGGAGTCAAGGTGGCTACTTAGGGGTCTTATTGCACTACAATGCTATAACATTGTTATTCAATAACCTTTTTACACAATATGTTTTATTAAAAATGGGGATTGCAACTTTAATGCATCTTCAAAAAATGAAGTGAAGTAAAGAATTGAAAAACTGCGGTGTAAATAAAATAATCTTTTAAAATTAAATAAACACACTAAGGTCTTCATCAACAGCGATGGTTCAATGTTTTCACGCAGCTCTCTGAATCCTAAAGAATTTAAATGCCATTATGGCACTATTCCATGCTCAGACTAAGGACTCTTCCACACAGCCCTATATTGTGGAATATCAAGGCATTAAATCCCTCATTATCTGAGTGTGGACTCAGATAACCTAGTTCAAAGCAGATATTGTGGGATTTTCTGCCTTGATATTCTGGGATATAGGGCTGTGTGGAAGGGCCCTTGGAGACATTTTGTACAGGGGCATCTGTAGCTGGAGAAGGAGGCAACCTTGGAAAACTATCTGCATGCATCAATACTGCAAATTACTCATTAGTACATAAGAAGAGCCCTGTTAAATCAGACCCAAAGCCCATCCAGTCCTTTGCTATGTGTCTAATAGTAGTAGTCCATCTGATGTCAAGTGAGAGAGACCCAAAGCAAAACATAGCCATGCCAGATTGTGGTTTCCAAGTGACCAGTGGTCAGGGCATACTGCTGAAGTCAGAATATTGCCATCGTTAATGGCAAATATTCAAGACCTCCATGAATTTGTTTGATACTCCTTTCAAAAGTGGCTAAGCTGGTGTCTGTCTCTACATCTTGTAAAAACTAATTCCATAGCTTTAATTTCCGAGAAGTACTTTCTATATCAGCTGCCATTCAGCTTCATTGGATGTCCTTACATCTAGTACAGGAAGGAAGGATAAAGAACATATCTCTGTTCAACTTCTCCACAAAGTTCATAATTTTAGTAACTCACAGTAGACCTCAACTCAAATTGGCCATTTTAATATTCAATCCTCCACTTCGGCAAATTCCTTCTCCTCCTTTTTTGCCACACTGAATAGTTTCAATTTCAGCTGAAAATGTGGCCACTTTTTGTGTGTGTCAGGACGACTTGAGAAACTGCAAGTCGTTTCTGGTGTGGAGAATTGGCCATCTGCAAGGACATTTCCCAAGGGACGCCTGGATGTTTTCTATAATCATAATCATCCTCCACCACCACTGTTTATTTGTAACCTGCTTTATCTCCCTGCAGGGACTCATGGCGGTTTCTAATGATTAACAAAAATGGCAAACATACAATGCCGAAAACCTTATTACATATATTCATATATATATATTTTAAAAGCAAGTATAGACAAACTCTTAATTGAAATTTTAAAAATCAGTAAACCAGATCAAATGGTATGCAGTCAATAGAGAAAGTTGCAAAGTTCGTCTTCCAATCAATAGAAGCTTGATGAGGAGTGAAGCCCAAGATGTTCCCATTGCTTTCATAGATCAACCTTTCTTGCAAGTGGATGAGATCATAAGCATGTATAAGATATATTACATGTACGTATATTGTACGTGTAAGATATACTTCAGTTCTGCTGCTTAAATAATTTTAGCTCACTCTGTATAAACCAACTTATGATCCCAATGAAAAAACAGCCATGGCCCATGAAACAAGTGAGGATGGATAATCAATTTTTATTGCTGATATTACGAGTAGGACCAGTAGCTTTGGCTGAGTTATTGCTGTCTTTCTCTCCGAAGAATGGGTGTGTGTATAGGTGTTTAATCCCGCTTCAGATGTTATATATAAACTCAGACTAAAAGGAACAGAAGAGCAAAGTTAGCTCAAATTATAACTTGTACTTTTGGAGGCCTTATATTAAACCCTAGCTTCCTGGATCTTTACCTGAACTTGCATTGCATTTCTGAATAAGAAACAAAACCAACTAGAATCTTGTTCCACTAGAATCTGATTATATATATTGTTGAAGGCTTTCATGGCCGGAATCACTGCGTTGTTGTAGGTTTTTTCGGGCTATATGGCCATGTTGTAGAGGTATTCTCTCCTCTAGAACATGGCCATATATCCCGAAAAAACCTACAACAATGCTCTGATTATATACTTTGTCATTTTATCATAGTGACTCAGAAATAGCTTGGTACAGCTACATTAATTCTTCAGCTCATGGAATAAAGATCTGTACAGTCCGAGTAGATCTGAGAGAATTAATATACAGTGGAAACTTGACATAAGAGCACTCCAACTTAAGAGCATTTTGAGTTAAGAGTTGTTGCTTGGCCCGCATTTTGCACTGACAGTAGAGCAGCATTTTGAGTTAAGAGTTAGTGCCAGAGGGAGTGCTAGTGCGAGAAGGAGCATTAGTATGAGAGTACAGGGCTTTAGGGCTTCAAGTGATCAGTCTCCATGCCTTATGCTCTTGTCTACATTGGGAGACTGCTGCCCTCTTTGCTCTTGTCTGCTTTGGGTAACTTTGGCTTAGTTGATTTTGTGTAGTTTTTACTCCTGGTATGTTTGTCTTCTTGAAAAGAAAGAGGGAGGGAAAGCAAGAGAGGGAGGAAGGCAGAAATGAGTACACTATGAAGAATATGATGCTTCTGCCTGTTCACTTTGTGCTTTGTGCTTCCTTGCCACAACCTTTTGCTTCTACATACCATTTTAAAGTTGATCTTTTAAAAATTGTTCTACGTGAATGTGCATTTATGCATTATTTATCTATATAAATAAAAATGTAATGTTCGTTCATAATTCAACAACCACTGGACGAATTGACACCAGATTTGGACACAACACATCTATCAGGCCAACAAGTGACCATCATTCATAAAAACACTGAAAAACACAGGGGAAGGGAATTAAAAAGGCAAAAAACAAAAATACATTACAAAACATGTGCAAAACCACACATATATATAGGCAAACACAAACCTATACACCTATACACAAATATAAGGAGCCCCCGATGGCCAGTGGGTTAAACTGCTGAGTTGCTGAGCTTGTTGACCGAAAGGTCACAGGTTCAAATCCGGGGAGTGGCATGAGCTTCTGCTGTTAGCTCCAGCTTCTGCCAACCTAGCAGTTCAAAAACATGAAAATGTGAGTAGATCACTAGGTACCGCTCCAGCAAGAAGGTAACAGCACTCTATGTAGTCATGCCAGCCACATGACCTTGGAGGTGTTACGGACAACGGCGGCTCTTCGGCTTAGAAATGGAGATGAGCACCACACCCCAGAGTCAGACACGACTGGACTTAATGTCAGGGGAAAGCTTTACCTTTACCTTTTACACAAATATACACACACACAAAACACATATACACACAGACTGGGCCACAGCAACGCATGGCAGGGGACAGGTAGTTATTTATAAAGTACATTTTCTTATTTTAAAATACGTAACAAAAATGGAGGGGGGTTGCTTCCGGCCCGGCGAAGATGGTGGCAGCACGGGCACTTTGAGGGCTCCTTGAAGTGCTGCCTGCTCCTCTGGCCGGAGGGCGATCTACGCCCTCCCTCCCAGCGGACAGAAGGTCCAGAGGGAGCGCGAAGCCGGCAGGCAGGATCTGGCGGCCCCAGAGGTCTCCCCCTCCTCAAGAGGAGGAGATTGAGCGGGCCCGGATCCAGGCCAGAGCGGCGAGCGAGCCGGGGAGCAGGGAGCAGGCGGCGACCCGCACTTACTGCTGGCCCAGCCGGGCCTCCTCCCTTCCCCCAAGCAAGGGCAGGGAGAAGAGGACCAGGACTGGCCGTGAGCGCGGGAGACCAGCGGCTGGTAGGAGCGCCGCCACCGGTGGCACGAAAAAGGGGGTAAAAGCAGCGGGGAAGCCAGCGGGAAGCCGGGGGCGCGAACGGCACCCAAGAACAGGGGATCCCCCCCCCCAACGAAGGAGAGGAAAAAAAGGTGCGTGGAGCCGACCAGACCGGGGAGGGAGCAGAAGAGCCCAGCAGACTCAGGAGAGAGGGAGAAGGGATTGGCAACGAACACAAGATGGCGGCTGAGAGTTAGTAAGGGGAAGAAGAAGGAAGTTTTGGCGGGAGCGCCATTTTGAAAAGGGCCTCACTCCCCTCTCTCCTCAGGATTGCAGGAGGTTCTCCCACAGCAGCCCCTGCCCACCGCCCCATCTCCAGGAGGTAGGGGAGACAAAACCAAGGTATTGTTGGGCCCAAAGGGGGAGGGCAAGAGGAGACCAAGGCCAGACATAAGAAGTGAAAACCTTATCAGGCTAAATACAGGAACAACTGAACAAATAACCAAACAATAAATAAATTAAAAGTGAATACCACAAGAGCAAAAGAGTGGAGGATGGGACAGGAAGAGGGATCGGAAGAGGAGGAAATATCTCTGGGAGACGTCCTTGCAGAGCTGCGAAAAATAAGGGTAGCCCAAGACGGCTTCCTACGGAAGATAGATGCCATAATGTCCCGGCAGGAAGAACAAATGGATGCGAACCGGGAGCACTCCCTACAGGTTAGAACAGAAGAGGCGCTCCCCACAGGGCCAGGGCGGTCGACCTTCTATGAGGATGGAGAAGACGCACCCCGGGTCAAGGGAGAGAATGCAACAATAGGTGAAAGTGGAGAGAAGAGAGGGAAGGACAACATAAAGCCGCGGGCAGGATTAGAGAGAAGAGGACCCCGCCCCAAAAGTAGGGAGGTAGCCTTGCTGGATGCTGCAAGAACGACGTCGAAGGGCCCTAACACCTCGGCCCCCCAGAAAAGAGAAGAGGGGAAAAATCAAGGGGCTGCGGCAACACCCAAGAGCCCCAGCCTGGATGCAGATAAGCAGGACGGCAAAAAGAATGGGACGCAGCCCAATAGAAAGAGAAGCTGGGCGGGAACAATCCAACAAGGAAGAGAGAAAAACCTAAGGAAAAACTGCCCTTACTCTCTTGAGGCGTACTTCAGGCCTACGAGATGTGGCATGCTGGGGATGGATACGGAAGGCCTCGAATCACCTAGGGAGAACGGTTAGAATGGAGGCTGAGGGCCGTGAAGGGGCATGGGGTACGGCTATGTTGGAAGACCGGGAACAGATAATGGCCACCAAACGCTGGAAAGGACAAAAACTAAGCACAACAGACTGCTCCAAGATGCGGAGGGATATAAAGACCCATGTCGGGAAAAAAAGAAGGGAAAAGAGCCTAAAAGGAAGACCAGGAAAAAAGGAACGTCCAGCTTAACAAGGAGGGAGACTGCAAGAGGGCAACAAGGAGCGCCCATAAACGAGGACCTTAGAAGGAAACAAGTTACTCCTATCCTTATCTCTTCCATCCACCATTACTCATCATTAGCCCTCCCAGAACTCGGATCAAACAGTCTCCTTCACCGCCCCTGACTCTTCCCCCTTCTGCCCCCATCCCTTGTTACCAACCCCCAGCACCCCCTTCCCACTCCCTCTACCCCCTCCCATCATTACTCTCAGCCTCTCCTTTATCTTTCCTACTGTCCTCTATTTGAAACTGTTCACCCACTTTCACTGTTTGTTTATGGAAAAACCCCAATAAATATAATTCAAAAAAAATGGAGGGGGGTTCAGGGGGCAGGAGAGGATTAATAGCATTTCGATGGGGAAATTTGCTTTGAGATAAGAGTTCAGTCACAGAACATATTAAACTTAAGTCAGGGTATCACTGTAACTGTTTTTCCATCTTAAAAGCCTCTTGCACTAAACACTGCAGAACATATCCAAGTCCTCCCACTATGTGGAATTGCTCTCCTTCATTTGCTCATATGTAGGTTCCAAACTACCCATTAAGGGAGTGATTCTACTTCGGGGTGCCAGTTCAGAATCAACTCAAAACGTAGGAACAACCTTAGCAATGCAATTAAATGTTAACTATCAAGTACCAACCACAATCAGAGATTGTGAGGTATATTGAAAACTAGACAAGGGAGGCTTATATATCTGTTGAAGGTCCTGGGGAGAGAAAGAACTCTTGTCTGTTGGAGGCAAGTATGAATGTTGCAATTAATCACCTTGATTAGCATTGCAAAGCCTTGCAGCTTCAAGGCCTGGCTAATTCCTGCCTTTGTTGGGAGGTGATAGCTGGCCCTGATTATTTCATATGAGGAATTCCCGTTTTCAGCATGTTGTTCTTTATTTACTGTCCTAGTTTTAGAGTTTTTAAATACTGGTAGCCAGAATGTGTCCATTTTCATGGTTTCCTCCTTTCTGTTGAAATTGTCCACATGCTTGTTGATTTCAGTGGCTTATCTGTGTAGTCTGACATGGTAGTTGTTAGAGTGGTTCAGCATTTCTGTGTTCTCAAATAATATGCTCTGTCCAGGTTGATTCATCAGGTGCTCTGCTATGGCTGACTTCTCTGGCTTAAGTAGTCTGCAGTGCCTTTCATGTTCATTGATTTGTGTTTGGGCAATGGTGCATTTGGTGGTCCTTATGTAGACTTGTCCACAGCTGCATGGTATATGGTAGACTCCTGTAATGATGTCCTTAGCCGAATGTAGCATTTGTTGGATTCTCTTAGTGGGTCTGTAGATTGTTTGCAGGTTGTGTTTCTTCATCTGCTTCCCTATGCAGTCAGTGGTTCCCTTGATATATGGTAATAACACTTTTCCTCTGGCTGGATCTTAGTCTTTACTCTGGCGGCTTGTTTATGGTCTTGCAACTCTTCTAAAGACAAAGATCTACCCAGAGGAAAAGTGCCCCCAAAAGTACATATACTGTATAAGTGTAACCATCAATGACACCTGAATATATTGCCAATGAGATGCTGCTAGCCTTCGTTTTCTCCCCTCTGCTTAGGTCACCCTCATTCCTATCCTCTGTTGATATATTTATCCACCATATTTTCCCAGTTCTAACTTTAAAAACCATGTTATGCATTCTTAAAAATGAAGCACACACAGCAGTAACTACGTTTTCTCAAAAGAAAGTCCCATTTTCTTATTTTAATCAGATGTTTTAATTTTTGCTGTTTTAATTAATGTCTACAAGTGTTTTTAATACTAATGTGGTTGGCATCTAATGAGTGCCAGTTGTGAGCCACCCTAAGTCTCCCCTTGGGAGTGAGAAGGATGGGATATACATGTCTGAAATAAATAATAAAGAAATACTTTCACCAGAGCTTACCCACCATGTCTCTTCTCAGGATGCTTTGAATTGCAGTCTTAATTCTTCTGCCTCACCATTTCTCTTCCCAAATAGTTTTAGTGGAAAGGCCTGGCCATTTTAACAGCAAATTAAAAGCGAATTGTTTCTTGTTCTCTCCAAGGAAAGCTTGTGTCAGTAGAAGATGTGGTGTAGTCCGAAAAGGGACTCAAAGACAAAAACATAATTCATTGGGAAGCCATGGCTCTTGGGCTGCCTATTTGGGAATTAATTTAAAGTGACTTGTTTAAATTCACTAGGGAAGTCAGTGGCACAGTAATAATTAGAAATTTGGTTTCTGCACTCACTTTTCATCCTGCCGGCTACTTTCCCTACATACCTACCAGCAGGTCCTCTTCTTACTAACTCCAAGGGGACTGAGTGCAAACCGAGTGGCTTCATGAATCTCCATATTGTGAGATTTCCTCCTAGACATTTATTTTTATTCAGTGCCTTTCTGAGTGATTTTATGGGCCTAGATTAATGCTGCTCAGCATCATGGAGGTACTGAACCATTGGGCTTCTCTACTTGCTAGCATGAATGCTCATCTTTTATTTAAAACTACATGAGTAAAGAGTACGGCTTCCTAAACCACCATACTTTACAATTTCACATTTTCAGTCTTAAAACCATTGCCATTCTTTTTTCCAAATAAGTACACAAATCTTCCTTCCAAAGAGAATTGTGGGTTTCCCTTCACTCTGAGCTTCTGTAACCTATATTACTGTCACAGTTTTTGAAATATATTAACTGTGAAGTCCTATCCAATGCAGGACTTCACAAAGAGGAACAGAATATATATAATATACCCCATGGAAGTGCACTAACACAGTATATTTTTTCAGCTGCATGGTTCATTGGTTCATTGCTCACTGAGGTGAGTGACCCACCAGTTTGGTTGATGCGTCACAGGGGATTTGCAAACATCAAAAATACTATGTGTCTATAATATTTGAGAGCCAGAGTGGCTTGAGTGTCAAACTGGGTTGGAATCCCACAGTTATGGAAACCCACTGGATAGTCTTGGGATGGCCATGCCCTCTCAGCATTGGCAGGGGAAGCTGTAGAAACTGGATTGTTGTTGGTTTTCCAGGCTGTATGGCCATGTTCCAGGAGCATTCTCTCCTAATGCTGGACCACTCTAACAACTACTATGTCAGACTACACAGAGAAGTCATCTAACAACTATCATGCCAGACTACACAGAGAAACCATTGAAATCCATAAGCATGTGAACAATTTCAACAGAAAGGAAGAAACCATGATAATGACCAAAATCTGGCTATCAGTATTTCTTTTTTTAAAAAACTCTAAAATCAGGATGTTAAATAAAGAACAACACTCAAAAACAGGGGAATTCCAGACAAGAAACAATCAGGGACAGCTAATCACCTCTCAACAAAGGATTCCCCCAGGCAGTAAGAAGCCAACATTGAAAACTGCTAGGCCATTAAATGCTACTCAAGGTGGCCAATTGCTACATTCACACCTATCTCAGACAAGAGTTGTTTCTCCCACCCTGGACATTCCACAGATATATAAACTCCATTTTCCTAGTTTCCAACAGACCTCACAACCTCTGAGGATGCCTGCCATAGATGCAGGTGAAACGTCAGGAGAGAATGCTTCTGGAACATGGCCATGCAGCCCGGAAAGCACACCACCCAGTGATTCCGGCCATGAAAGCCTTCGTCAATAGCAGTAGAAACCTTCCTCTGAATATATACAGTATTGTTGAGAGAACTCTATGATAGAAGTGACACAAGACGGACTCAAATCAATGGCATTCTTGTGGGGGGGGGTATACTGCATTGGGTGACACAATCAGAAGAGGTGACACCAAAATGATGAATTTGGAATGATTTCCCACATCAGAAGAAGAGATTCTTCCCTGACTCTTCTCAAACTTAGCAAATATGCAATGAGAACTCAGAGAACTACTTTGGGACTTGTCCCAGAGTTCCAGTGAGCCTGGGCCATCTCTAAATCTGAACATTGAAAGAGTAGACCAGTGTTTCCCAATCTTTTTTGAGCCCGGCACATTTTTTACATTTGCAAAATTCTTGGGCACACCACCAACCAAAATGACACAAAACGACACTCTAACACAGTAATACATATAGTTAATATGTTTTAAAATGTATTTATACACTCAGTGTGAAACCTGGGCCTGTTTCAATGAACTCAACATAGATATCCTGGCAGGAATGGCAGAAAGACACAAACTTCCCACACAGAACTCCCATAACCAAGAGAAAATGCTATAAGAGTTTGGTGGGCATTGACCTTGAGTTTTGGAGTTGTAGTTCACCTATATCCAGACAGCACTGTGGACTCAAACAATGTTGGATCAGGACCAAACTTAGCATGAATACTCAATATGCCCAAATAGGAACGCAGTTGGAGTTCAGGGGAAATAGACCTTGACATTTGGGAGTTGTAGTTGCTGGGATTTATAGTTCCCCTACAATCAAAGAGCATTCTGAACCCCACCAATGATAGAACTGGGCCAAACTTCCCACACAGAAACCCCAGGAGGCAAGAGGAGGTCTCTACTTGGGGAAAGGGAGGCGGGCCTTCCCAATGCATGGAGAGGGAGAGACCAAGTAGTGTGCCTTTATCGAGGTAGGTTTCTTAGGGTTTTTATACTTCAACACACTAGACTCTCCCCCCCCTCCCCTTTCCTGGAAGTTCCAATTTCCCACGGCACACCTAATGATTGCTCATGGCACACTGGTTGGGAAACACTGGAGTAGACAATACATTACAAAATCATTTTTGTTATCTCAGCAGCCCAGTGAGTGGCCATACTGTCTTATATTCAATGGAGAAGAGCAGGCATGCATCTTGCCTGGGCCCAGTGCCAGTTCTCTCTGACCTTCTATTCCATAATATGGAGATGAGAATATTTCTCTGTCTCAGCGATATTGGTGAAGTGCAGGAAGAAAGATTCATCATCTGAGTGAATGCTTACGCTTTCTGTTAAAACAATTCAAGTTTCTTGCTGCTGCTTATGTCAGAGAGTGGCTACCATCTCACCTGATTCTTTGCCTCTTAACTAAGGATCCAAAACATTCAGAAATAAAAGTGGTTTAGGTCTTCCTTGTTTAATTACATCCATTGCAATATCACATTATTTAGTCTCCTTCTGTAATTTATCAGGAGTAATGTGTTTGAAGCTGATACATTACAAGCTTCTTGGTGGCAAGACCATTCAAATAATTACAGGGTAAACCTATTTGGGGGAGAAAAGATTAATGGAGGAATACAGAGCATAAATCCAAATACATTAGAAAGGAGCATAAACTGGCAGTTTAATCCAAAACGATTTAGCAATAAAATCATCATCATAATTATAGAAATAATTGCATAGTTCTTATTATAACAATAACACTTTTAATAATAAAAATGATTAGTTGCAACCAATTGCAAGCAATGCAACTCACATTGCAACCAATGCAACTCACATGGACTGGATGCAGAAGTCTGGACACTTAGATGTGACGGACCCTAGCAAGTCTTCAGACCCCCATTCGAAGCAATTTTCCTGCTGTGATGTTTGGCCAGTTAATTTATGTGTCTTGACTGTTCCAAATAGCATGGGGATTGTAAAAATTAGAGTTGCTAGGTCATGATCATCCCAGGCCCTGAGATTTCAAGCCCCAAACCAAAGACTCATGAGCAACTGCTTGTGATGAAATGAGTGCAGAACCTAGTGATGCCATTAAGCATTATGCATTAACCAGTTGCTGATAACTTGGTGTTCAAATACACACGCGTGCCCGCACACACACACACACTGTTTTCCTGGTTCAAAATTAAATAGCTTTGCAGATTACAACATGTAATTCAATACATTTGCTTGTAAAATGTAGCCAACTGCATAGCCAGCTAGAAAGTTCTTTGGGAGTTTGCATGCAGCTGCCTCTCTGTCACCATGAAAAATGGATAATTTAAACCCCTATCTCTCACCCCAAAACTGTAGACCCCATGTGATGCCCTGATATCTGGTGGCCCTATATGTAAACTTCCTATAATCAATCTATCTATCTATCTATTGATCAATCAATCGATCAATCGATTGTTGTATCTCTCAGTGTGATCCTTCTTAGGTTTAATTTCCCAGGACTACTTACACCCTCTTAAATGTGAAACATTTCTGGGTAGACATCCCATACTGTATAAATAGCATCATTATACATCTCTTATCCCCCGCACGCACAAGCTCTTTATTCTTGCATTTAAAAGCTGGTTAGGGAATTCGCCCACATTCATTCACCAGAGGAAGAATTGTTTAAAGCTACAGACAATGTGGTTGTTGTTGCCCGTTTTTGGTCAAAAATTGTTTAACTACTTGTGTTCCCTCTAATTTTTTTTACCAGTTTTATACTTATTTATGCAATGCCTTTGATACAAAATAAATAAAATTCACCAGCCCATCTTGTCAAGGGAGTGGACACCTTTGCATGGCTTCTTTACAGTGCCATTTCCGGAATCCCCAAAGCCAGCTGGCTGGTGGATTTTAAGGGTTGCTGTCCAAAGAAATGGCAGTATCAAGCTCTGTATTGGCTGAGCATGACCTTTCTGTCTATAAATGGGATGGGAATTAATCCAATCTCCCAGCAAAGGAATAAAGCAAATTAGGGAGAGAGCTTTCAGACGACAAGTGCAGTAAGAGACAGGCTTCAGCAACCTTGTTTCCTCTTTTAATTTCCAATCACAGACTTCTAATAACACTGTTTTTCTTTTTGTAAAAATGGAGGAAAGCGACACTTTGCATTTTGTTTGAGCCTGTTAGTTTGGAAAATGCATAGATGGGTGTGGAATGGAAAAGTGACTGATTGAGACTCTGATAAAGGAAGCCTACCTTTGTTGCTATGACATTGATTCAGGGAACTGGTAGAAGGATAGGGTGATTTATGTTGTAAGAGAAAGCAAGGAAGAGGTAATTGTTTCAATAAACACCCAAGAAACAAAAGACAGCAATCCCAGGAGCCTGAACATGGGACCCTAGGCAGTTGTCATTTTATGATGGCCAGTTTTATGGCTATAAAAGTTTTACACCGTATGACTATATTTCAATATTTCACACACTTCTGCACATTTGTTTGCCCATTTGAATGGCTTCTGAGAAGAGAAGCAGCTATGCTTGGATCAGACTTCCCCATCCTCCCCAATGATATACTCTCATTTGTCAGATTCACAGCAGAACTGGAGCTTTTGTTGCAAAAAAGAGGCCAAAGCTCAAACAACGCGACATATGTTTTCTATTTGCTATGCAAAACTATTTCTCTCTCTGATTTATTTCTCCACCTGAACAAAATTATGTTTATTACAGGTTTATTTCCATTTCCTCTGCATCTCCAGATCTCTTGTGCGTGTTGTGTGTTCATAGTGAAGGCAGGAGAGCGGGCGACACACACCGTAAACAGCTAATGATTTTGGTCAGAGAAATCATCTTTGGAAAACAAATTTACAACAAATCAAGCTTCTCTCCATGCATACAAATGGAAAATGCTGTTATACTAGAGAGTGGTCTTCAATCTCCTCCAGACATCTCAGACTGAATACTGGGACTGACAGCTGTGAAATATGGCAGGAGAACACATGCATAGATTTGAGCGTAGCATGGTCATGCTTTGTTCTTGCAGGGGACAATGAAAATGATACCAGGATAGCAATAAGATGCCTTTTTGGCTGCCTTTCGAAATCACTGCTGGATGAATCTACTTGCATACCACCATTGATGTGATCATGCTAGCCCATAATGCTCCATATGCCCTGAAACAAATTAATTACCATGGCTGAATGGACAAGTAGAGTTTCATAAGGCTTACTTGTGGGATCATAATGAAAAATGCATAGACTGTGGCTTAAAGAAAGGGGCTCTCTTCCAACTGGTTATACAAATCTGGGCAGAGACAGGTGAGCCTATTATGTAACGCTGACTGAGTAGTCTTAGTTGTGCTAATCTGCTGCTAAATGATACATTGCTATTTAGGTAATAACTGAGTTTACCAAAGTAAGCTCTTTTCTATATGATGTCCTGTTCAAGGGTGTTCTGATTCTGAACAACACCTGTAGGGAGTAAGCAGGATAATACCGATTAACATAAACAATAGTGGCAACAGTGACACACCCTAATGTACTGTAGTTATGGCCAAGGTATGTGTAATGCAACATTTTATCATTTCCTTCCATCTTTCCTCATTTGGCTCAGCTATACCAGAAAAAAAAGAGGCAATGCCTATTATGTTTACTTCTTATCTAAGGCTTTTGTAGACATTACTGTCAAAGGAGCATCTCTCTCCTTGGTGCTGGAGACGTCAAGAAGAGATGAAAGGGCAAAAGCTCGTTTCTCTATAATTTTTGAGCCTGTTTCATAGATTCACATTTTGTTGACACTCAATCAATGATATCATGACTCTTTCATTGTTGCATTGCATTTACATTGTTTTTGGATCACATAATTTCATTGACAGGAAAAACTCACTGATGACTCCAATATCGCATGCCGTTTTTGGTGTCCAAACAAAAAGATATCATTGAGTACAGGAATTCTGCTCCCTGGTTTAGTTTTTTTAAAAAAATAAATTATTTTACTCCATATACACAACTGCACTACCATAATATGTTAAAATTATGCAAGTCAAGCACAACAGTGTGGGAATGTGGATCACTAAAGTGGCACCACAATCCTATTAGAGTTAAGGTGTGAAAGTGATTTCCATACTAGTATGTTTTCCTTTGCTTAAGCAATGCCATTGCTGTGAGACAACAGGCTGTTGCCTCCATGGATCTGATAACGTGGTCTGAGATATATGAAAGCTTATGCCAAATTAAAAAATATAGTCTTTCATGTGCCTCTCACGTCACTCTTTGTTGTTTCTTCCTTGTGATGTTATTATCTTCCACCAGGTTATCTGATTCTTTGAAAATGGATTCTTCCAAAGTAGACTCCATTGTATAAAAGCAGGTTTTGCCTCAGTGAAACAGCTAGTTTGATCCTGGATTCTGACCTGGTTTATGTGCTTTTAAATTGTTGATTAATGTTTTAACTAGTTGGTTTGAATGTTTTAATGTGTTTATTTATCAATGATATGTGTACATGTGGCATCAAATTGTTGCCTCCTCCTGTAAGGCTGCCCTGAGTCCCCTTTGGTGTTGAGAAAGGTGGGATATAAGTGGGGTAAAATAATAAATACATAAATAAATAAAATAATTCTGCTTTCTTACTTTTGTGCTGGTGCAATAATTAGTTAGGTTTTTGTTACCCTGTAGTTTGCTAAATGGAATGATATACCATATTTCTTCAATTGTAAGAAACCATTGATTGCAAGGCGCACCCTGATTTCAGTATAACCACCACCAACAAGAATACATAAGATATGCCTGAGATTCTAAGACACTCACCCCTTTTTAGCTATCTTTATCTAGGAAAAAGTTAGTGGTACAATTGGAGAAATATAGTATTGTCTTCAGAAGTAAGACACATTTAGTGTAATGGGATTTGCCTGCTAGTAAGTATGTATAGCAGGGGTGGACAGCTATGGCCCAATAGATCAAACCTCAGGGACAACTTCATGCGATGCCACAGGGATTTGCCCCAAGTGGTATTACAAGAACTCGCCACGGGTCAGCGCAAGAGAGGTGCCCCCAAAAAGAGATATAAGGACTCCCTGAAACAACATCTCAGGCTCGACCAGATTGATCACCAACAATGGTCCACCCTGGCCTCACATCGGGAGGCATGGAGATGCACTATCCACAATGCTGCGGCCTCTTTCGAGAAGACACGCCAAATGAGTCTCGAAGAGAAACGACAACGCAGAAAGAACCGCAACTTGGAAACAACATCACGCAAGGAGACTTTCTGCTGTGCTTTCTGCAACTGAACTTCTCTATCTCAGATTGTCCTTTTTAGTCATCAACGCGCTTGTAAAAAGCGTGGGATGAGTCCTTCCTGAATCTTCGTTCGCGAAGTAATGCCGAGAGGGTATTACAAGGGTGATGTTTCAGGGGGCAGCTCCTACTGAATTACCTGTAAAATACAAGGCATTAACCACAGTAGCGCAGACTATGTAATTCCAAAGCTAAATCTAACAAATGAGAAACACATACAGTTTTTACGGCAGTACTCTTGCCTTGATGTTCCTCCCCTTTCCCACTTTCCTCTGAGAACTGGGGAAGATCTTGGAATAACTTTATTAATTTCTTTAAAAAGCAACAATCACAAATGTTGATTAAAGCAGACTAAAAAGACTTATGGGTCTAATATAAGTTATATGCACAAGGACATATACAAGGGGGAAGGAATATAGAGCAAAGAAACATAAAATACCATATCAGCGGTCTGGAAGTAATCAAAATAATGTATTTATGTGGGTACTTTGTGGTTGTTGCTGCTGATTCCTTTGCTTTTCACTCACTTGTAATTTTTTTCCCTCCTCTTCTTCTTCTTCTTTTTTCTCTCTCTCTCTATTTCCCCTTTTCTCCTTTTCTCCCCCTTTTTTTCTCTCTGTCTCCCTCAACTCAAAATCTATACAGTCTTACTTCTCTTCTCAATCATGTTCACCCACTTACACTGTATAAGGAATCAGTACTATATGTTGTCTAGTAGGAAATGGGTAAGTTCATTTGGAATCTTCATTATTCAGATTAAAATCAGAATAAATCCCTTTCTGAAGTGATTTTGAAGCAATTTGGGAACCCGGAAGTATCCTTGCCATTTCGAAGCCACTGTCGCCATCTTTTTTTCAATTCAGGAAGTGAATCGGAAATGAATCAGCATTTGGAGGCAAGCAGCTGCTTGCTTGCTGGGATGCTTGCCTCCAGCCGATGAGGAGAAACCACCTCGGGAGGGGCGGAGTTTTGGCACGGCAGCAATTGCCCTTTAAAAAGGGCCATGCGTGCCTCGTGAACTCATTGTGAGCCGGGGACGCAAAGGGAGAGGGACTAGGGCAGGCTACTTGGATGGGAAAGATGCCACGCCACCACTTTGCAAGGGAACAACATACCCGGGGAACCTAGTAAAATGCCCCCGCCCCATGTTTTCCTGAATGGGCTGGGATTTGGAGGAGAAAAGGAAAGGGTAAGAGAGGGAGATGGACAGACGTGTCTCCAGACTGCCCAGGGTCTTTGAGGGTCTCCTGGTGCACCAGGGTTCCCAGGCATTCCAGGACATGATGGAAAGCCAAGACTCCCAGGACCTCCATTTGACCCAGATCCAGAAGGAGCAGATTGCGAAGGAGCAGAAGGAGCACGAGCGGCATGCGACTCTCCAGCAGATCCATGCCCATCTGGCTGGTCAGCAACACAAGGCGCCTCTCGGATGTGGAGTGGTTCAGGGACATCTATGGGGACGTGGTGCGGGTCGTGGCCGCAGAGAAGGCGGGGCTGGGTCTTCGTCCTGGGGATTGACGATGCAGAGTCGGAGTGCGGCCTGGACCAGAGCCTGACCTTCAACTGGGTCCTGTCTAATGAGGGAGACACACTCGCCCTGGAGGCCCAGCTGGAGTCCCTGCTCCAATTTGCCCAGAGCGAGATGTAGCCGCCATTGCTTCTGCTGCCAAGGACGATGGGATTGGCGCTCTGTCCCGGGACCCCAGGCCAGTCTCCCCTTCCCTAGAATCGGGTTCACGCTGACCTTCTTAACAGGGCCTCATTCGGTTTTGCGCCCCGGAAGGAGCCATTCTGGATGGGAAGCGGGGTCTCTCTCACCTCCACCCTGACATCGGATTTCCTTGCCGCTTCCAACGTCGCCATATTTCCCCCAATGCAATGCAGCTTGCATTTTGTGCTGGAAATAAGATATGGAAGATTAATGTTTTATTGGTTTTATTGTTCATGGAATTTTATGAATGTTATATGTTTTAATCTGAATGTTATATGTTTTAATCTGTTTTTAAATTACTGTGGCATTCAATTGTGCCGTTTTGTAAACCACGTCAACACAATTGTGCCGTTTTGTAAACCGCCCTGAGTTGCCAACGGACTGAGAAGGACGGTATAGAAATGTAGTAAATAAACAATAATAAATAAACAATAATAAATAAGGAAAGAGGATAAGGGAAGGGAGAAAAACAGCAGGAAAAACGTCAGTTTAAACCAGTGTGGATGGATTCCTTTCCTTTCCTTTCTCTCCCACGTCAGTTTAAACCAGTGTGGATGAGATGGATCTGCGTCAGTTTAAACCAGTGTGGATGGGATGGATCTGGGTCAGTTTAAACCAGTGTGGATGGGATGGATCTGGGTCAGTTTAAACCAGTGTGGATGGATTCCTTTCCATTCCCAGCGGTTTTAACCAGAGTGGATGGATTTCTTCCCTTTGCTCCCCCCCTCCCCCCCATTTCCGGAGTAAAACAACTACTTTCAAAGTAAAGGCCACTCAATGAAACAGGAAATAACACTTTGAAACCATTAATGAAGGATTCGGAAGTCTCAGAAATTTTGAACTTTTTTTCTGTGAAAATCGGAATTGACTTTAGATCCGAAACACCAGTGCCCTTACAACCGACACGCGTTTTGAACCATTTTTCTCAAACAAGCCTATTGTCTAGTATTAGTTACTATTTTATCATATTATTAGTTTTGTCAAGCATGTTTACTGTTGTTGTTGTGTATTGATGTCATTCACCAATAAAAATGAATAAAAAAGGACTGGGGAAGATCTGGGAATACTACAGGAGAGATAATAAGGCTGTAACAGTCTCTGCTACAGGATAAGAAGCCCTATGTCAAATTTACATTTCTGCACACACACACAGGGCTTTCACTAAATAATCTCATTTTCATTTCTGTGGTGCTAATGAGGTTTTTTTTTGGGGGGGGGGGACTTTTGGGGACCATGATTACCCTAGGCAGCTCGGCTGAACTAGTTGGGAGGATTCTGAGAATTGTGGCCCTGAAAAGTAGGATTTCCAAACTCTGTGGAAATCAGATTTGGGTCCTGTCAGTAGCTATGTGGCTGATATTAATACCACCCTCCTCACTCTTGTTAGAATCTCTTCGCCTAGTGCGTCAATGTGATAACTTCAGCAATGTTCATGTCAGGCAATTTCAGATGCCTCATTGCAAAAAATCGGAGGCAATAACACCAATGTATGAGAACTTTGCTACCCCATAAAGGAAGACGTGAATTGATTGGAAGCCGAAAATGAAAACATTCCTCTTTCCCTAAAGATGCTATTTTCTTGGCAAATGATACACAGCTAACACAAGTTTTTGAATGTCTGCAATACAGGCAGTGCTGATAATTCTGATGCACAATGTATTGTGCCTCAAATCAGCAATAACCTGCATTAAACACAGGACGTAGTTTATCTTTCAAAAGTAATACACTTGCCATTTGTGTTTCTTAGTTTTAGCCTTCTGTGGGTGAATACAAGCTTCACACTTTTTACGAAGTGTCAGCAACACCTCATGAGATCTAGGGAGATTCATAGGCATGTCGCCGTAAACATGGAAAACAATATAATAAGTTACAGTAGATGGTGCTAGACAGGTGCAAAAGATTCAAGACAGTCATTTGAAGATGCCTGCAAGATTTGCCCTAAAGCTAAGTGGTCTGGAAAATGTGCAATTTAGATTTATCTTGGCAGAAGGGAGATTCGGAAGAAAATAGCTGAGCTGGTGAGATAATTAAAGGCAATCCCCCCATGTTTAGACAATGCTGAGATTATTATCCCACCCAGGGAGAGGAACGGTGCAAATCCAATCCCCAGAAACCATGGTAAAAAGTGTAAGTGCAGGTGAATAGACACAGAAAATGAAATACAAGTTCAAGTTGATTCTTCAATGTGACCATTTGGTATGCAAGAAAGGAATAAATGCAGCAGAATGCGGGTTGATGCCACCATCCCTAAATTTTCATTTTATTGATACATATCAAGCAAGTTCTGTTTTCTAAACACCTTTGAATGATTCTGCGAGGAAAAAAGCTCCACATTAATGTAAAATCGCTTTTGCTTGTCAGTTTAATATGGATTTATAAAGTATTTTAGAATGCATGCTGGCAGCTGGAAGGAGCTTAAAGGCTCTCCTGAAGCCACAGGTATTGCATTTTAATGTACACACCAGAATTTAATATATCATCTCCCTATAATTTACATCATCACACCAGGAGTATGGATCTCTGCATATTAAAGAGAGATATGAAAATATCCAGGTTTACGGAGGATTATTTTGTTATGCCAATAAAGTCCCTTATCACCTCAACTGTACAGATTTTATTTGTATGTGTTCTGTCACAAATCCAAGTGTGCTCTGTCACAAATCCAAGTAAGCATATGCCATAATGCCAAGATTACCCGGACATTATACTTAACAAGCCTCCTTAGTTTCATGGGGCAACACTGAACACAAGTAGGTATTGCAAGGGCACTATGGAAAATATTCCTGGGCATGTATGTTTGTAAGTTTTCAAATGTTGTCATTTGTTTTGAAGGAATCAAGCCAAGTGCTGGCCGGCAGAATGTTTCATAACAGGAGGCCTGACAATCCAGCAATAGGTTTGGCTGTAATATATAAAGTGCATGCTCACAAAACAAAGTTTTCTGATGCAGCCACCTTAGGACAAACTTTGTTGTTGTGTGCCTCCAAGTCATTTCCAACTTATGTTAACTCTAAAGTAAACATATTGTGGCATGGTTTTTTTGGGTAATATTTATTTAGATGGAGTTTACCTTCGCTGTCCTCTAAGGCTGGGAACACATTACTTGCCCCAGGTCACCCAATGGGTTTTCATGGTCAAGTGGGGATTTGAACATTAGTCTCCAGAGTTGTAGTTGAATGTTCAATTCACTACACTATGCTGACTCTCTGGGACAAAGTTAGTGCAGTAACAAACAGTGCTCAGGGGCTACTAAGCCACAAAAAAACAGTACCCACGAGGGGTTATTGAATAAATCACAAATAAAGTCAAGTAAAAGTTTCCAATATATCTATTTTCAATATTATGCTGCATATGAAATCACAGAGGAACCCTTTCATAGATAAATATCCCCCCTGTTGCTTCAGTTGTTTACCTTTGGGTCACCCGCCTTCGGCTATTGTGCCTGGGTCATGATTGATGTTATTATGATGTTGGACGCTCCCCTGGATTTGCCTTGACAAAACCGGACTTTTTCGGTGAAACGGATACTTTTGGCCTCTTAATACGCATCGCGACTCCGTCGGCCTGGATGAGTACCAATTCACTCCTCCGCGTCCCATTCGCTTTCCCCATTGTGGACCTATATGATATTTTCGAACCTTATATGGACTCATGATTATGAGCTATAATAGCTATTGATATATTTACCTTGTGTTGATTTAACCCCTGCGTGGGAGTTCTACTTATTGTGTTGATTTAACCCCTACGTGGGACTTGCTCATCAGGCCCATTTGGGTCATTTATGCTTTTCCATTATTTCATAAGCAGTACAATATTGAGTTGACTTAACCCCTGCGTGGGAGTGCTACTTATTGTGTTTGATTTATACCCTACGTGGGATATGCTCGTTAGGCCCATTTGGGTCTTGAATGTTCCTCTGTGATTTCATATGCAGCATAATATTGAAAATAGATATATTGGAAACTTTTACTTGACTTTATTTGTGATTTATTCAATAACCCCTCGTGGGTACTGTTTTTTTGTGACAAAGTTAGTGCAGCCATTTATGGATTGTTGAAAACAGAAGAAAAACATCATCAAAATGTACACAGGTGCACATAATTTTACATTTACGTGTTTTTATTTATTTATTTATTTATTTATTTATTTATTTACAATATTTCTATCCCGTCTTTCTCAGCCCAAAGGCAACTCAAGGCGGATTACAATAGTCCACAGTATATAATAAAAACTTTGGTTGAAAGTTTCAGGTTGTCTTTATGGTGAACAAAGATGCTTTGTCCAAGCATGGCTTAGAATTCCATACAAAATCCATACAAAAACTATTAAAGACATAGTCACCAGTGTCTTCCTGTAAATCTCATTTTCCAGTAGCATCTTTTAAGCTTTCAAAGTTTCAATTATGAAATTTTGGAAGTTGTTACTGTAACAAAAATAGAAGTGCAACACCTGTCACTATAATGGTGAAGACTGTGGCCAAAGGCCTTTCATTCTACACAATTGTAGTATTCTAACTGCCATGAAAACATCCCACAGAATCTCAAGATTTGTAATTTGATGAGGCTCTAGAACTCTCTGAATGAGAATTCAAAATGCAATTCCCTAAATTGCAAATCCCAAGATTCCATATAATACGTTGCTGTGCTATAATTGTGTGATGAGAAATGGCTCCAGGTGACCGGTGTGCTTGCTGAGTCTGCTGCAGTAGTACAATTGATGGGCAATTAGAAGGTCTTTGCTCTCTTTTCCTTTGGTTCTCTTCCTCTCTACTTGGATCAAGCAGCCTTTCAGACAGGGCAGAGGTGAGCCATGGACCACGTGTGATTCTTGCCCTCTTTAATCTAACTGAAAAAGTTCCTCTGTGTCCTCAAGGTTTCTTGCAAACTGTAAGTCTTTGGGGATAGAGTTTTTTTAACAACTGAAAGCCCACCTACCCCAACCTAAATCACATTGTGAGTGGAAAACCTGGCCTCCCATGGCCTCTAGATAGAGTGAAGGGCTTTTTCTTTGTTCTGAATGGGAGGGGGGAGTCACCCTGGAGAACTGCCCACCTCTGAAACAGGGAATGACTTAAATAAAGGACTCTTTGCGGTAAAATGCGAATCATGGCTATCCCAGACAAATTATGTTTCTCATCTGGTTCACAGTTGGGAACCCTGCCATAAATCAGAAAGGGAAAGCAAAGTCTGAAGCTACCAGTGTGTGTTCACGTCTCCTTATCAACCAGCTGCTGGTTTATATGGAAAGGTATTTTTCTTTGCAGGCTACCCAACTTTTTATGCCATGCTGCATCTTGTTGCACATATGTTACTGATCACCTACTCCTTCTAGTGCTGCCATATTAGCAGCATGCATTGTTCGCATATGTGTCAAATTATTCCAAAACAGAAAAGTTTTACCTAAGGACAAATGGCCTTTGACTTTGATCACTCATTCAAGAATTGCAAAATTGTTGGTGACACCCATACTTAAAACAGCTTTTTTGTTATTATCCACTAATGTGTAGATTACTGAGGCTTACATAGAAAATTGCAGGAAATTGCAATCCTGAAAAGTATAGAAAAGAAAAGAGTAATCTGAGTCCTCAAACCGTAAGAGAATATGCAAGGAGATGCTGAATGTTTGCATGCAAATTAGTAAGCTGTAGGAGAATTTTGCTCCTGTTTAAAAATCAATTCAATTTCAAGTGGTAGAATCTTCTACACTTCCCCTATTCTTTAAGGAATAGATCAACCAAGTGAAATTGCTAGGAAGAGCTTCAATGTGAGCTATTTTATCAGATATTTCCAGCAGGGGTCTCTCTTGCTACACTCAGGCAGAAGCATTTGTCTGTTGGCTAAGGAGTTTGCCTATGCTATGGGAAAAGCAAAAATAAAGGCGCCTGCAAAAATCAGGTTTGCATTTGGGGCCAGAAACCTTTCTTACAAGGACATAGAATTAAAAAAAATCCCAGCAGAATTTTCCAGGATTTTATATGGCTTTTACAGCCAGTTTATTTACCAACCTACCTGCCATCCAATAAGAAGGATGGAGGCTGCCAGCTCACCCGAGCTGCTTGCAAATGACCACACAAGATCCGTCTTGAGAATCACTGCAAACTTTATTGTAGGACACTAACATTCACAAAGCCGAAAACAACACCCATCCACCAAGCATCAGTTTATATACCCTCCCCCACGGTTTGAATGTTATCTTCCCGCTTCATCTTCCTGTGCGCCAATTCTTCCCGCCAGGGCCTCGGGTTCACCCAGGCCCTTATCTCTGTTATGTCTACCAATGTCAGAAATCTGGATTTTGGGCGCCAGAATCCAGGCCCCGAATATGGATTCCTGACATCGCGCCCCTTTCACCCTGCAGTGGGGAGACAAGAAGGAAACAGGCTAAGAATCTCCCAAATCTTTTTCAATAACCCGCAGTGGAACACTGGATATACTCTCCCTAGGTCCTTCGGGAGTTTTAATTCATAGGCCACGTTGTTAATTTGATGTTTCACTTTAAATGGACCTATATACCATGGCCCCAGCTTACAGGAGGGCAGCCCCAAGTTTAAATGTTTGGTAGATAGCCAAACCAAACCGCCCTCCTGGAAGTCCTCCCCCTCCCTCCGTTTGGTGTCAGCGAACTGCTTATATTTTCTCTGCCCCCCCCCCTTCAATGCTTTGACGACTTCCAGTCAGTCAGCTTGAGCCCGCTCCGCCCAGGCCTCCCCCTTTGTAGGACCCCAGCCTCCATTCCAGCCTGGGGGGGGCAGGCCCCGGGGGTGTCAATTGCCCTGGACCAAGATGGCAACGGTGAAGGGCCTGATGGGTATGAATCAGCTGAGGACAGTTTGCAATGGGATGATACTTGGCCTCCTGTTTATTCTGATGATGAGGGACAGGAAGATTCCAGCTCAGACTGTGAGTATGAGAGACCTGGGGGTTTCGGCTCCCAGGAACACGTGTTTACACCACCTGCTGAGGAAGCTATGGGAGATGGGGAGCCGTTGGACTCTCAGGCTGATAACGGGCCAGATGTTGCGGACACTGAGAGCTCCTTCGACCGGAGGAGTGTTATTGTGTCTTCGCGCCGAGATTGGAGACGGGGAACTGAGAAACGCTGGATTCACAAGGGTGGAATTTAACTATGCACTCTGTGGGAAAGTACTTCATATTGAAGGCCACGTCGTTGCTGGAAGGACGCTTTGGTGGTTCTCTGTTTCCGGAGCTGTAGTTTCAGCTAGCCTTGTCCTTAGTACTTTCAAGTGACTTTGAGTTTATCTTCAAGAACTTTGAACTGCCTTGTTTCATGATTTGGATATGCCTTGCCTTGCCTCAGACTTTGGATTTACCTGATTGATTTTCCTACCTTGGAACTTACTTTGATGAACATTCCTTTGTTTGCCAGGCCCGCGTTGTGACACCCTTCCACTCTGGCAGCCTGGGAAGGGGGGCTACTTCTTGCCCCTATACCACTTTGAATGGGGATTTACCAGTGGAATAATGTACCGCCCCATTAAACGCCACTTCTGCAAAAGGTAGCACATTGGCCCGATCATTCTGCTTGTGATTACTATAGGTTCTGAGGAAGTCGTCCAGTGTCTGTTGTGTTCTCTCCACACCTCCATTAGACATGGGATGATAAGCGAAGCTGAGCTCTAGTTCTGTCCCCATGGCACTCACAAAGTGTTTCCAAAACCTGGCCGTAAATTGTACCCCTTGGTCACTTATTATTTTTCAAGGCACCCATGTAATCAATATATATGTTTCACATATAGCTTAGTTAGCCTCTTGGCAGAGGGCAACTTGGTCAAAGGAATGAAATGTGCTTGTTTGGAAATCATATCCATAACAGTTCAAATGAAACAGTAACCTCTGCTAGGAGGCAGCTTGCCCACGAAGTCCATGTTTACATGTGTCCAAGGTTTGGTAGGGTCTGCCACATTTTGCAACAGTCCCCGTGGCTTCCCCGTAGGTGTTTTATTTTCAGCACAAAGTTTGCACCCCTGCACATAGACGTTAGTGTTTTTCCGCATCCCGGGCCACCTTGTCAGCATTTTTATAGTCTTTGTGAACCCCAGGTGGCCCGAGCTTTTACAGTCATGACACCTCTTAAGCACATTATGTCTTAACAGTTCGAGTATATACAATTTTCTATTCACAAACCATACTCCTCCCTGGTATTCGCATTTATCTTTATTCCTACCTCGCAATTCATCCCTGGCACAGGCCTGCTTTAACTCACTCTCCCAAATCCCCCCTTCCGGAGCAAGGTTAGCAAGTTTCTCCATCCTGGCGGCTTGACACCGCCATGCCCCAATGGCTTTCAGAAAACACACTCCCAACTGTTTGCGCTTGCCCCCCTCCATGCTGTGGTAGGCGTGACAACGCATCTGCCAGGACATTGTCTTTCCCATGAAAAAATTTCAACTGGAAATTGAATCTGCTGAAATATTGTGCCCAGCGTATTTGTTTGGCAGAGGATTTCTGGGGAGTGCACAAGTATTGAAGGTTCTTGTGGTCACTCCAGACCTGAAATGGAACCTCGCTTCCTTTCAAGTGGTGTCGCCAAGTCTCTAGAGCAAATTTCACAGCAAAGGCTTCTCTCTCCCATATGGGCCATTTCTGTTCTGTGTCATTAAATTTCTTTGATATGTATGCACAAGGCCTCAGCCTCCCCTCTTGATCCTCCTGTAATAAGACCGCTCCATAGGCCCTATCCAATGTGTCTCAATGCACTACAAATGGCTTGGACTCATCTGGGTGTCCCAATATTGGCTCACTCGTGAACTGTTCTTTCAATGAGTCAAACACTTTTTGGCATTCAGGAGTCCAGTCTAACTTGGCTCCTGGAGACCTTACTTTGGCGGTTTTGCCCCTGCCCTTTGTTTTGAGCAACTCAGTCAATGGCAGTGCCACTGTTGCAAAGTCCTTGATGAATCCTCTATAAAATTTTGTGAATCCTAGGAAGGACTGCAGCTGCCGCTTCGTCCAAGGTGCCTACCACTCTAGCACGTCTGCTACTTTGGCGGGATCAATGGCTATCCCCTGAGCTGATATACGATACCCTGGGAAGTCTATTTGGTCCTTATTGAATTTGCACTTGGAGAGCTTGGTATATAGTTTCGCTCTCCTCAGTCTTTCTAGCACCTGCCTCACCAATTTCACATGTTGTTTTTTATCTCTTGATATCACAATTATGTCATCCATATAAACACAGGCCCCCTTGTATAACAGGGGGTGTAGGACTCGTTGATTAGTTGCATGAATACACCACTGGCGCCGGATAATCCGAAAGGCATGTTATTACATTGGAATAATACGAAAGTGCAGGCAAATGCAGTTTTCCACCTATCCTCTGGTTTCACACGAATCTTATGGTAAGCTTCGATCAAATCAAGCTTTGTAAAAATCTTACTCTCTGCCAAATGTGTTAACATGTCCTTTACCAGGGGCATTAGGTATTTATTCACTGTGCTGATGGTGTTTAGCCCTCGGTAATCGGTGCACAGCCTGAGTGAGCCATCTTTCTTCCTCCGAAAGAGGACAGGCGCTGCCACTGAGGAATCAGAAACCTCTATGAATCCTCTTTTGAGGTTTAAGTCAATGAACTCCCTGAGGGCTTCTTTCTCTTTCAGGGACATAGGGTAAATTTTTGGCTTGGGGAGGGCAGCCCCTTCTACTAACTCTGTGCTGCATTCCACATTAGCTTAGGAGGGAATAGGTCCGTCTCCTCCTGATCAAAAACATCAGCAAAGTCCCAGTATTCAGGAGATAACTCCTTTGCCACTTCGGCCCTCCTGGTCATCTCCCCTTCACTTGCGGACAATTCTCTGGGCTCCCGTTCCCCCTTTGAGCAACTCACTCCACTCGTGAATCTCAAGGTGCTGGTTGCCCAGTCAATCTCGGGGTTCACCTTCCTCAGCCAGGACATGCCTAGTATCACGTTGCACTTCACCACTTGGGAGACCACAAACATGACCTCTCCCTCCCAGGCACCCAGATGGCACTGCACCCCTTCTGTCACAAACTTCGCTAAAGACCCCGATGCGGTAGAGCCATCTAACTGTACAAACGCTATAGGGGACTCTAAAGCTTTCTGTTTGCACCCTATCCCTGCTGCTAGTTCAGGAGTCATTATGTTCCTTGAACACCCGCAATCTATGAACACCTTGCAGGCTGCCTTCATGCTTTGACTGCTGAGTTCTATGGGGAAGAACAGCATCTCCCCATCACAACTCACTACTTCCTCTTTAGCCCCCTCTGGGACCGGATCTGTCTCAGCGCGCTTCCCTGCTGCCGTGGCGGGCTTGGGCTTTTGCGCCCCTATCTCTTCACCCTTTCTCTGCCAGCAACGGGCAGCCCAATGCCCGGGGAGCCCGCAAATGAAGCAACCGGCTTTCCTTTCTTTGGTGTCGCCCCTCACCTCCGTTCTCCTCTCCAGTTGGGCCTGGTCGCTCTTCCGGGGCTCTCCTCTCGTGCGGGGTTGTTGCTCCTGTCCTCCGTGATGCCTCTGCACTTGCATCAGGATTGTCACCACGCGCCCTGCCAGCTGGATGCACCCGTCGAGCATCTCTGGGTCATCTCGATGGAAACTGCACTCTAGAATGTCTCTCCTAAGCCCCTCCTTAAAAATCTCAAGGAGAGTTGCTTCGGACAACTCAGGCACCCCGGGTTGCCCCGTGCCTCTCCTGGCTCCTGCCGGGGTTCCGGCTGGTTGTGCTGGTATGTCACCCCCTTGGGCCCTTGGCACTTGACCTCCCTGGACAAAACACAAGGCAGCTGAGGTACAACAAGCTTTATTGATTATAAGGTAGCAGGGTAAGTAAAGAATCCTGGAAGCCTTCAATAAGCAGCCTCCGGTTAGCAGCAAATGCTGGAATCAGCAAGGCTTCAGAATCCGCAACAGCAGGATCTCAAGCGGAGGAAATTCAGGAACAAATGCGGGATGCGATAGATAGTCTCTGAGCCCCCAACCGGCGCAAGAAGGTTGGGCGGCTTGAAGTACTGCAGGCAAGTTCGATGCAGAAATATCACAGCTCCTCCGCAGGGTTCAACGATGAGCAGGAACAAGGTTTGATACTGGAACGAGGCAGCCAAGAGAGACTGGCTGGCAGGACCTTGGTAGCTGGCCGAACGGCCCGGTTCACAGTAGCATCATGGCAAAAGCGGTCGTTGGTACAAGATACTGGTGTGCAGGAGCTCACAGCTTTTATAGGATTTCTCTCTATAGAACCTGGTGTGTCGAACATCAAAACGGGTGATGGATGGGCCTCGGGTTGTTTTGAGAACCTCAGTCCTGAAGAATGCGGCGCCTCGTTAGTGCGCGCCACCTGGGCTAGGGAGTTGCGCTTGGTGCTCCGAGTACCCGCTTCTGCTATCAGCCTGGTGGGCCTAGCCTGGCCTTGACATGCCTTTGCTATAGCATCTTCCCTGGGAGGCACATGAGAGCAGCAGAGGCCCACGGCAGGGCCCGGGAGTTAACCCAGCTGTGCTGGAAAGTTTCTGGGAGCCAGGCGGGCAAAAGGCAGACCCTAGCAAAAACGCCGCCTGAAGCCCTTGGGGTGCGACATGGTACCTGCCACTCCTCCTTGCTCTCGCTCTCCTCCTCCAAGTGTAAAGTCATGCACATTGGGGCAAAGAACCCCAACTACACCTACCAATTGATGGGGTCAAAGCTTTCCGAGACAAATCAGGAAAGGGATCTTGGGGTTTTGGTGGACAGCTCAATGAAGATGTCAACCCAGTGCGCAGCAGCAGTAAAAAAAGCAAATTCTATGCTTGGCATGATCAGGAAGGGAATCGAAAATAGGTTGTCAAATGTTGTATTGCCTCTCTACAAATCTATGGTGAGGCCACATCTGGAGTACTGTGTACAGTTCTGGTCACCGCACCTCAAGAAGGATATAACGGAACTGGAAAAGGTACAGAAAAGGGCAACAAGAATGATCCAAGGGATGGAGCAGCTCCCTTATGAAATCAGGTTGCAACGCCTTGGTCTTTTCAGCCTTGAAAGACGGCGTTTAAGAGGTGACTTGATCGAAGTGTATAAAATCATGCATGGGATAGAAAGGGTGAATAGAGAAAAAATATTTTCTCTGTCACACAACACTAGGACTAGGGGGCACTCCCTAAAGCTCCAAGGTAGGAAAGTTAGGACTAATAAAGGGAAATATTTCTTCACCCAAAGGGTCATTGGGTTATGGAACTCACTTCCAGAGGAGGTTGTGACAGCGGTCAGCCTGGACAGCTTCAAGGCAGGATTAGACAGATTCATGGATACCAAGGGAATCAGTAGCTACTGAAATGGACATCCAAGTGCCACCTCTGTGTTGATGGAGGCAGGCAGGATTTCCCCGGGTACTGGTTGTGGGGGGTCGGGAGCAGGTGAGGGTTTTGCCCTCCTTTCTGCTAGAGATCCCTGTGTACAACTAGTGGGCCACTGTGTGACACAGAATGCTGGACTAGATGGGCTGAGGCCCAATTCAGCATGGCTCTCCTTATGTTCTTATGTTGTCTTCCTCCAGAGGGGTAAGTCTTTCCCCCCTCCCCATGCTCAAGGCTCGCTTTGGGCGGGGCCCCTGTTTATCCACCGTCATCTTTCCCCGCAGTTCGGGCAGACACAATGCGATCTAGGACCTTGGACATCATCAGCGTAGTTTCCATTGCCGCCATGCGTTCCTCCAAGAACACCATCTGCTTGGGGGAAGGGAACTCCAGCTCCAGGCTTTCGTCTCTACTCGTCCGGACTGGCCTCCCTCTCCTCTGGGTGACCCCATTCGTCTTGTTGTAAGCCGTGGAGGTGGCCCAGGCACCGGGCTGCTCTGTCCCTGGCTGAGACTCATCCAGCATGATTACTGGCTCTCCCCCTTCCACTCCAAAGTCGTCTCCCTCCTCTCTCTCCATTTCTCATCTCACTTCGGGTTGCGGGACAACGAAGGGACTTTCAGTATTTCTGTCAGGTCACCCCAGCTGTTTGCAAATGATCACACAAGATCCGTCTTGAGAATCACTGCAAACATTACTGTAGGACACTAACATTCACAAAGCCGAAAGTAACACCCCTCCACCAAGCACCAGCTTATATACCCTCCCCCACGGTTTGAATGTTATCTTCCCGCTTCATCTTCCTGCACTCCAATTCTTCCTGCCAGGGCCTCAGGCCATTGGTTCACCCAGGTCCTTATCTCTGTTATATCTACCATGTCAGAAATCTGGATTTTGGGCTCCAGAATCCAGGCCCCGAATACTGATTCCTGACAGAGGCTCTTCTTTTAAAATGCTCAACCAAATCCTCTCCTCCTGCTCAAGGAAAACAGTTGACAGTTATGTTTTATAATGATATCAAACCAGAAATCAAAAGAAGAAAACATGTAATGCCCCTTTATTTAGTTGAATGAAAAAGAAGAATGGAAATAAAACACAAGGTTTCTGGTTTGTGCCCAAAGCTAGTATTTCAAAGACAATGAAAGCCCCTAATAATTTGTGGCATGACTCATGGCAACACCATGATGGTTCAAGTGCTCACTATTTTTGTTAAGATGAATATTGTAGTATCACAATGTGACTATGTAACCTGCTTATTTTAATTGTGTAAGTCGCCCAGAGCACCTTTGGTGGAGGGCGACTCATAAGAAATAGAGTTGATTGATTGATTGATTGAAAAATAAACAGTTGTCCTACACTTAAGCAGGTACAAAATTGTAGACCAAAGCCCTGTTCCTACTTGTTACCAATATACTGAATTGGTTAAGCAAAATTCTAAATCTATTTCATCAGGTATGCTCAAGCTGGCATTAACGGGTACGAGCACTACTTCCAGCGCCCGCACTCCTGTGTAGTGCCGTCCCGATACGCCAAAATTACGTCAAATGCTCCCTGTGGACAGACCCAACGGAGGATGAGAAGATAATCCATGAGATTCAGAAAAAAGATGAAGATGAGCAAAAGACACTCTGTTGGGAAGGGAGCAGTGTTCAGAAGCAAGAAGGCAGCCAGGTAGGGGGGGGGGGGGCATGGACAGCCTAGACCAGCCCTGGCAAAACAACATTTGCCATTATGGCAAAACAACATAATGGCAAAACAACATTTGCCATTATTACATGTTGCACCAGATCCTATCCGATCTTGGCAGCTAAATAGGATTAGGCTTGGTTAGTGCTTTTATTGATGACTTCCAAGTAATAACAGGTGCTGTAGGGTTTTTTTTAGAAGAAGGAACTGGCAAAACCATGTCAGAGTAATCCTTGCCTAAGAAAACTCTGTGAAATTCATGGGGCATCATAGGCAACTTGAAGGTACATGCACACAAATCTCTTTGATACTAACTACAATCCTCTACTTCATTATTACCTATTACTTTGCTTCAGTTTGCCTTTTTGTTCAATGGGTTGCTGTTGGAGCAGAAGAGTCTGGGTTCAAATGTATAGTGATGCATTCTGGGGTTCAATCTTCTTTAAAACAGTAAAATGAGACACAACCATTTCCATTAAAAGTCTGGTGATAAAGAAGCCTGTGAACTCAGATAGCTAGCGGTGGTGGGTTTTGTATCTTTTGGTTGTTGTATTGAAAGTATTACTCCAGTTTGGACTTTGGGTTTTGTTTTATGGCCAACTGAGCTGTTCCTGCAGCTTAAAAAAGACTTAAGAGGTTCATTAAAATATGGGCTTTAGCTATAATGTAGCCCACCCCACTGGATATGATTTTTTAAAAGTAAGATCCTTCTTGAGTTTCAGTATAGAAAGAACAGAGAGATAGTAATCATGTGACACTTTAAACCAATTCATTTCAATTTGAAATTTTGTGGATTACAGTCTGCTGAACTGATGGTGTGATGTCCAAATCAGATGAACTGATAGTGTGCTGCCCAAATCAGATATAATTTTTAAAGGGGGTTGGGCCAGTGGTTATTTTAACCCTTGTGCCCACCTTTACACCTACATGTGGGAATCTGCCTGTACACCCTCCATCTTGTGTTAATAATAATAATAATAATAATCTTTATTTGTACCTCGTCCCCATCTTCCCAACGGGGACTCGGGGTGGCTCACATGAGGCCAAGCCCAAACATGTATATAACATGTTCATGTATATAACATATAAATAAAAGAGTCAGGGAAAATTGTAGTATCTTCAAATCTGGTTTCAGGATGGATGGAGAACCCCATGGGCAAGAAAAAGGCAAGATGCCAATGAATTGAACAAAAGGATTCAATTCGGAGGTGCTTAATAAAGAATAAAATGGGAATCTGAGAGGGGGGAGATATTTGCATCTGACAACTCTCCTCACACTCTGCAGGTTACAGGTCTATAAAATATAGACAAGCTGGATACAGTGGCACTCTCGTGTTAATGACTATTGCTTCTGAACAGAAGGAAGGGCTCTTTGGCCAAATCAACGTTGGTTTCTTGACCTTCACTTCAGAGTGGCATTGTGTGATGGGAAGTTACTGCTAACTGTGAGAGAAATAAGGTTGAACACTGTGAAAGCCATCCACTGAATGGCTATTAGCCTCCTCCCAGTAGACTCAAATTAAGGAAAAGCTTCATGAGAACCACCAGTCCTCTTAACCCCCCCCCCCCCAACAAAAGCAAGAGCATGCCTTTGGGCAGCTAAACCAGGAAATCCCAATTGGATGGCCCCCCACAAGGGTCTGCCTCCAGGGACAAACCAAGAATGGGCAATGTTTTGTTTTAAAAAAATTATTAAGGTTTTCAAGTGCAATACTTTGAACAGTGATGGGGGAATTGGGGGAGGGAGAAATGGTAAGAAGGGAGATGAGGGAAGGTGGTTTAGGAATGTAAGGGGATGGGGGGGAGGTGAGGGAGGGGGAGAGTTACAAAAAGAAAAAAAGGGGGGGGAGAAAAAATACAGGTATAATAAAATAAAATAAAATAGACTTCCATTCCTGTTTCAGGTTGCTCTTAAACACTGTTGTTTTTCAGCCTCTATTTGTCTAGAGGTGTGTTCGTTATGTCAAATAACCCCCTCTAGTTATGAATCGAATTTTCTATTTTCTGTCTTAATTATCCTTTGCTGATTGTTTGTATTCCTCTGTATTCGTCAAAACTGTCCAATCTGTAGGTTTAATTGGTCTACTTGCACAATGTCTTAGGAAGAAGGTAAGTTTGTCCATGTCTTTAATATCTGATAGCTAATCCATCAATTGGTCTAATTGTGGAATTTGTTCCATTTTTCAATGTTTAGCATATATTATGCAGGCTGCTGTGATAATATATGTAAATAATATATCTTCATTTTAGTTTAATTTTAAGTTTTTATCCCTTCTTTTTAAGATCTTTTGAGTTTCTTCTTGTATAATTCTCCAGTATCTACCGTAGTAGCTTCCATGCATGTCCACCACAAATGACAAACATTTCCTGTTTGTGATTTACATTTCCAGCAGGTATTTTGGCTGTTTTTATACATTATGCTGAGTTTTTGTGGTGAAAGATACCATCTGTGAAATATCTTCAGCCAGTTCTCTTTAAGATGCGAAGAGTAGGTATATTTTATTTTTTTAGTCCAGATTTGTTGCCATTCATATAGTTTTATTGGTCGGCCAAGAATGGGCAATGTTGAAGTCCCTGAACAGACTAAGAAGTGGAGGGACTAGATCAAAATACAACCTGTTAAATTGGCACTATCTAAAAGAATCATCCACCGTGTATGCCTGTAGAGCTCTGTACCTGTATGCTTGTCCACAATGTCCTGCCTCATATACAAAGGAAGAATTATTTAAAGCTACAGACAATGTGGTCACTGTTGCTAGTTTTTGGTCAAAAAGTATTTAGCCGCTTGTGCTCCTTCTATTTTTATTAGTTTTATACTAATTTATCCAATGCCTCCAGATAAAATTGGGGGGGTTCTCTTTGAGGGCCCGATTTTCCCCCCACAATTATCAGAAGAATGAGAACCTTTAGGAAGACTTTTAAAAAGGAAAAGGAGGTGGAAATCTGTTTGTGTGCATCTATACTGTAGAAAGAATGCGGTTTGATACCACTTTAACTACAATGGCTCTATATACTATGGAATCATGAGAGGTGCAGTTCTATAAGGTATTTAGTGACCTCTGTCAAAGAGTGCTAGTGCCTTATCAAACTACAATTCCATAACATTTAGCCTCACACTCACCTCTTAGTATTCCCTTTTTAGGAGGGGGGACACTACATTTTGGGGGAGAACCATCATGGTATAGTGGTTCGCGTATTGCAGCAGGACTCCTGGAGACCAAGGCTTGAGTCGTATTCAGCCATGAAAATCCACTGGGTGACCGTGGGAAACCTGCCCTCTTTCAACTGGAAGGCAAACTTCCTCTGAATAAATCTTGCCAACATCCCCCCCACACCAAAGGATAAGGTCACCCTACATCAGACTCATCTTGAAGAGATACAACAACAGCAAAGATTTTTGGAGCAAAAATCCTCAGGGAAGGATATCTGGACAGAAAGGTAATGCAAATCAGAGCTTTATGAAATCAGCAACTTCTGTCTTATTAAATTTATATTTAGAATTAGAATTAGGAAGGAAATGGATTCAAGCTCCCACAGATATTTTAATTTAACTTGCATTTTAGAAAATGGGTAATTGTAGTCAAAAGTTAATAGGCTGACACCTGATCACTAGTTTTAAATTTTCTTTACACTTCATCTCTGTGTTCATTATCAATTATTTATTAATAAACAGTCCAGGTTTTTACCTTATTCAGCAATCAAATAATACTCATGTCAGTATTGTAGAGGAATGATCAGCAATTGCAAACCTGAAGAGCAGAAAATCTATGGATCTGTTCAGATCACAACTGCTCTGTTCTAAATGCTTAGTAGCTTGATGTTTTCAGAACTACAATATCCTTAGATGAAACAGTATTTTACCATATGCTTGGACTGTGATAATGCTGCTTGCTTTTGACCAGCAGTACAGCACACTTCAACCTAGTTATGTATTAGCCCTAGAACCTGGAAGTGTCAGTTTTGCATTTCAGCTCTCAGAATCCCCTTCCATCATGTTACCATGCTGGCTGAGAAAGCATGCAGTTTAAAACATAAGATTGGCTCTGCCCTCGTCTCCTGCCAAGCTCAGAGAGGGCGAGGGTTGAGCAGAGGGCTCCCCACATGGCCAGGCAGTCTGGTGATACTTCGCTGCTCAGCCTTCACCACCTGCCGAACTCGGAGGGGGCGAGGGTCAAGTGCAAGGCTCCCCGCATTTCTGGGATATGCAGGGAGCCTTTGCCACTTGCCCTCGCCTCCGCTGGGATCTTGGGGGTGGGGGGAGCAAGACTCCTACCATGGCCATGACATCCTGAGAGCTTTGGCCGCTCACTTCTCGCCTCCGCTGGTCTCGGAAAAGGCGGGGGTCGAGCACAAGGCTCCCCGCATGGCCAGATCATCCAGGGAGCCTTCATTGCTTGGCCCTTGTCCCCAAGCTCAGGCCTGACTCTCCCGCATGGCCTGACTGTCGCTGTGCAAGTTTGATCCAGGTCAATCATCGGTTGAGGTCGGTTTCTCTGGTTGTGGATGTACTACAACTCCCAGAAACAAAGGGCAGCTCACCCCAAAGCCCATACCCAAAGCCCTCCAGTAATCAAATGCCAGTATATTGGAAAAAGTCAAAACTCAGTATGAAAAGTAACAGACATCCTATGAATTGATGACGGAAAATGTCAACACTACCGATTTACATGAAGAAGCAGAGAAATGTGAAATAGAGCTGCTAGAGAAACATACAATTGAGATCACAACACTCCAGCAGCAACATCCGGAGGAGTATCTGAAAGATGCTGACCTGACTGAGACTAAAAGGCTTAGCCAAGACATTGAAATCCAGGAAGAAAAGGACAAGGATTTAGACTTTAAGCAGGAACTTATTAATAAGTATAATTTGCTGAAAAGACAAGTGAAAAGACAAGTCAGTTGTGAGGACTCACCGATTTTATGCTAGGCCGAGACCAACATAGCAGTTTGGCATCCATGGAAAACAGGATAGCCAGGAAAGAGGGAGTGGCTTGGATCCTTCTCAGGGAGTGAGAGAGAGAGAGAGAGAGAGAGAGCTGCCTGGGAGTGGCTCAGAGCTGAGGGGAGGAGCCGAGCTGCATGAGAGAGAGAAAAGTGTAGCTTATTCAGCAGTCGGTTGTCAGAGCTGAGAGAAAGAGAGAGAGCAGTCTCTTGACAGAGCTGAGTGTGAGCAGTCAGAGAAGACAGTTGTCTTGTAAAACTGACAGGAAAAGTTCTGTGTTGAGCTGGCAGGCAGTCAGTCACAGGCTTTTGGAATCTCTAGGGCTTAGAGATTAGCTCACATCTCAGGGGAAGCCAGCTACAGGAAAACTCTAGGAGAGAGTTAGTAGCTAGGGCGCTTCTGGAAGACTGAGTGTTAGCTCAGGGAACTAACTAGGTTAGTTAGTTGAAGACTACTCACGTCTAGTTTTAATATTAGAGTGAGGGAGTTAGAGTGAGCGGAAGCGGCCTGCTCGTCGCTGGAGCCCGAAAGTGGGTGTGGGGGCGTGGCCCACGGCCGGAGCCGCCCCGTGGGAGTGGGTAGCTCATGGGCGTGGCCAACCAGTGCCCAGAGCGTGGTCAGTCAGTGGTCAACCTGTGGCAGAAGCATGCCCAGCCCGTCGCCAGCTCATACTAGAGGCAGCCTAGACCAGACATGGCCTATACCGGCCTGCTGCCGGAAACTGGCAGCAGACATGCCTTTGCAGGCCAACAAGCACCATTACCCAATATAACACCTAGGACAGGAATAGAAGGATTCTATCCTCAAAAGATACAACCCCAAGAACATCTGTCACTAGGGTCAAATCTTGTCAATCCGAATTACGCTTGATTCTTCTACATACCAAAATCCTGTCGCTGCGGCAAGGCCCGTTTTTTACGCAGGATACCAAATTAATGTTTTTAATGTAGTCCAACCACCGGTAGAAGAAAGATCAGTACAGCATTCAAGTCTTACTCCTCTTTAGAAAAGAAAGAATTAGTTTTGATTGAATAACTTTATGTGTTAATAATTTTGGGTTTTAAAGAGTTTTGTTCTGCTTTGATAAATTTTCCGAGATAGAGATAGAGATAGAGAGAGAGAGAGAGAGAGAGAGAGAGAGAGAGAGAGAGAGAATGGTGTATGGCACATGGGAATACTGAGATTTGCAGTTTAGGGAGGGATAGTGCCTCCCCAAACTACAAAACCATGTTGCCATTGAAGTGCAATCATAGTACTATGGCTATGATGCATTAAAAAAACTTGTAACTTTTATTCAAGGGTAGGAAGATCACACAAAACAACCTTCCTTGTGGTATTGGCTTATATTTTTCCTCTGACAGCCATTCTCTTTGAGTCTATTCTATAGTTGTTAATTAAATAAAATCTTCATGATCATTACAATCAGCACACCAAACGGTGAGCCACATGTGAATAAAAGAAGCCAGGCAGAAAAGGCGGGAAACTGTAAGGAGAATAATTTTACTTCACAGCCAGCAGAAAACTCTCTGGAGAGCAGTCCCGAAGAATACACAGTGTTGCCAAACATAAGCCACACTGTGGATTTTTTAAAGTACCAGCAGGAAGATGAAAGCCTGAGGGGACTGTGTGGGGAAGTTAGCCCTGAGGAGGCAAGACCCACAGAGGCAAATCCTGCTGTGTTTAAGACCTTAAGAAACAAGTTGTTTCGGGTGGCCAGACGCAAGAAAGGCCCCACCCTGTACGAGGAGACCACACAGCTGGTGGTACCTCAGAAATACAGGGAAAAGATTATGAAATTAGCCCACGATGTACCGTTTAGCGGACATCTAGGTATCAGGAAGACGAAGGAGCGAATCCAGAGCAGATTCTTTTGGCCAAGGATGGGACAAGATGTGGCTGCCTTTTGCCGATCGTGTAAGGCATGCCAGTTTGTGGGCAAAGTCCAAGACAAGACGAAAGGGCTCTTGCACCTATGTCCATAAGAACCCTAACAACTGGGATAAGAAGATGCAGCATTTGCTGTTTGCCTATTGAGAGGTGCCGCAGGAGAGCACTCACTACAGTCCATTCCAGTTGCTATACGGGAGGGCACCCAGAGGACCCATGGACATCTTGAGAGAGGCCTGGACGGGACAGGAGGAGATTGCAGACAAAGACATTGTCAGCTACCTCGAGGACCTGAGGGGACATTTGTCCATTATCAGAGACTGTGCTGCCGAGATCTTGACCGCAGCCCAGCAGCGTCAGAAGGGGTTAGCCGATCTGCAAGCAAGACCACGAACTTTTGCCGTAGGAAACCAGGTGTTGGTTTTGAAACCTAGGTCCAGAAGAAAGTTGGAGGTGGCCTGGGAGGGACCATACACTGTGGCGGCAAAAATCTCCGTAGTGGACTATTTGATTTCCAGAGAGACTGACGGAGGTAGATGCAAGAAGCTGCATGTAAATATGCTAAAACCCTATTTCTCCAGAGTCAATGCAGTGTTGCAAAGTCTCCCAGAGGCAGAGGGAGAAGTATCTCTGTCTGGTTGGAGGAGGGTTGATGGTGAATGTAGCTTGCCTGTAATAGTGGAAAATGGTAACCTCAGTGCTACAGAGAGGGAGCAGCTGAGAAAATTGTTACACCACTATAGGGAAGTGTTTTCCAATGTGCCAGGGGGAACCAACTTAACCTGCCACAAAATAAACACGGGGACAGCTGATCTCATTGCAGCTTCACCCTATAGAGTAACTGGGGAGCAGGCACGAGTAATCTTCAGAGAGATTCAGGAGATGTTGAACCTGGGACTAATTGAACCATCCAGTAGTCCCTGGTCATCGCTGGTAATATTAGTATCTAAGCCAGATAATACCGTGAGGTTTTGTGTGGACTATCGTAAGCTCAATCAGGTAACAACTTCTGATGTCTATCCCATGCCAAGGATAGACGATTTGATAGAAATGATTGGGTCGGCTAGGTACATTACGACCTCAGATTTGACCAAAGGGTATTGGCAAGTGGCCATGCACCCTGAGGACAGGGAGAAGACCGCTTTTGTGACTCGGGATGGTCTGTATCATTTCAAGGTGCTCCCGTTTGGTCTTAAAAATGCATCTGCCACATTCCAACGCTTGATTGACAGGATGCGAACAGGTATGAGGGGGTTTGTTCAAGCTTATATTGACGACCTCTCAATATTTAGTCAGACCTGGGAAGAGCACCTGGAGCATTTGGCCAAGGTGCTAGTTAAAATCAAGGAGGCTGGCCTGACAGTCAAGGCTACAAATACCTGGGACACATTGCTGTAGGGGGAGCGATCAAACCTGATTTGGATAAGGTGCAGGCTATTAAGAAATGGCCCAAGCCGAGTAACAAGAAACAGTTGAGATCATTCTTAGGTGTAGTGCCGATTTATCCCAGACTTTAGTACCTTAGCAGCGATACTGACAGATGGTACTAAGATGTCAGCACCTGACAAAATTACTTGGACACCTGAGTGTGAAAAGTCCTATGAGGTGTTGAGGGGGGCTTTAGTAACGGCCCCGGTATTAAGAGCACTTGATTTCAACAAGCCATTTGTTTTAACAACTGACGCCTCTAAGGTAGTCAGTTCCTTAGTCAGGAAAATGCTGAAGGTGATGTGCAACCTGTTCTCTCCCTCAGTAAGAAGCTCCTAGAGAGAGAACAGCACCTGTCGGTCATTGAGAGAGAATGTCTAGCAATTATGTGGGCAACCACAAAGTTGAAACCTTACCTGTGGGGAAGGAAATTCACCCTATGCACAGATCATTCACCTCTAAGGTGGTTGCATCAGGTAAAGAGTACAAACAATAAGCTCATTACATCTAATGATGTTTATTACTCCAAGACTTTGAAGTCAAACACATAAACGGTAGCCAAAATGTTGTGGCCGATGCCTTATCGAGGCTGGTTGAGTAAAACATCCAGGGAAAATCCCAGAGATAAACAAAAGGGATGTGTAAATGTAAAGGTAATGTATTTATGTATTTAAAATGCTGTGTACCTAACCTATTTTCTTACAGAAGTGTTGCAATATAATGTATGTTGTGTATGTATTGCAGAATAGATGAGAATTGCAAAATGTGATTTTTGCTGTGTTCATATGCTCTAGGTTTACAGTGGGTTATGCACTGTAGGGGTTTAGAGTAGAGGGTTAAGTTTAGAAAATTAGGAACTTAGCCTTTGCCTCAGAAGATGATTAGAATCCTTCTTCATTCGGCAAATGTCCTGAGTGGGGGAGGAATGTGAGGACTCACCCATTTTATGCTAGGCTGAGACCAGCATAGCAGTTTGGCATCCATGGAAAACAGGATAGACAGAAAAGGGGGAGTGGCTTGGATCCTTCTCAGGGAGTGAGAGAGAGAGCTGCCTGGGAGTGGCTCAGAGCTGAGGGGAGGAGCCGAGCTGCATGAGAGAGAAAAAAGTGTAGCTTATTCAGCAGTCGGTTGTCAGAGCTGAGAGAGAGAGAGAGCAGTCTCTTGACAGAGCTGAGTGTGAGCAGTCAGAGAAGACAGTTGTCTTGTAAAACTGACAGGAAAAGTTCTGTGTGGAGCTGGCAGGCAGTCAGTCACAGGCTTTTGGAATCTCTAGGGCTTAGAGATTAGCTCACATCTCAGGGGAAGCCAGCTACAGGAAAACTCTAGGAGAGAGTTAGTAGCTAGGGTGCTTCTGGAAGACAGTGTTAGCTCAGGGAACAACTAGGTTAGTTAGTTGAAGACTACTCACGTCTAGTTTTAATATTAGAGTGAGGGAGCTGAGAGAGACAAGTGTTGAACTGTCTAGTTTTAGTAACTAAGATCTAAGAAACCAATCTTTAGTAACCAACACGCTCTAGTACCATTCTGTATAACCGTTATGCATTTGTGCTTTTAAGATCTGCCTGTTAAGTTAATAAAAGTTCTATTTGTTAACTTTACAAGAAAGCTTTCAGTGTGCCTCATTACAACAGAGTGTGCCAGTTCCAACCTTCCCACCGTCCCAGTCAAAACAGACAGATTTTACTTCATCAAATCCTCTCAGTTTACCTTCAGATTTGGAGCCTAGATTAATTATTACTTTTTAAAAAATCCTAAAAACAATTTTTAGGTTGGTGGCAGCGTTCCAAGTGGTTAAAGCCTCCAAGTTTTATAGCCCAGGTTGTCACATCAGTATATCAGAAAAAGTCAAAACTCAGTATGAAAAGGAACAGACATCCTGTGAATTGATGTCAGAAAATGTCAACACAACTGATTTACACGAAGGAGCAGAGAAATATGAAATAGAGTTGCTAGAGAAGCATACAATTGAGATCACAACACTCCGGCAGCAACAACCAGAGGAGTATCTGAAAGAAGCTGACCTGAAGAGGAAGGAAGAGGGAGAATGGAGGAAAGAAGGAAGGGGGATGAGGGAAAAGGAAGGAGAGAAGCAGCAGGAACGGGTGAAGAGGAGAAAGGAAGGAAGAGAAGAGCTGCTAGAGAAGCAAACAATTGAGATCGCAACACTCTGAAAGAGGCTAACCTGACTGAGACTAAAAGGCTTAGCCAAGACATTGAAATCCAGGAAGAAAAGGGCAAGGATTTAGACTTTAAGCAGGAACTTACTGATAAGTATAATTTGCTGAAAAGACAAGTGGAAGAGAGACTTGGAGGATCATGAAAGTCCCGGCCAGTTCTGGGAGCAGGAACTAGAGAGTTTGCATTTTGCCATTGAGATCAAAAATGAACGCATCCACCATTTGGACAAAAAGCTATTTAACAGTGATGGAGCAGAATTTGTTGCTTGAGAAGAAAGTGAAAACCCTTCAGCAGAATGAAGAGCTCTGTGTACGGATGCAGAATCACAGAACAGTGACAAGGCAACTCAGAGTGAAGACAGAAGGGGCTGGGAAGGCAGTTCCACCTTGCCTCCTCCCTTTACCATCAGCTCGCCCCCCCCAGCACCAACTGCTGCTCTGGGCCAGAGTGAAGACAGAAGGGGCCGGGAAGGCAGTTCCACCTGGCCTCCTCCCTTTCGACCTCCCTTCCTCCTCCCCTTCTTGCGGGCGGGCAGGCAAGGAACGCCCAGCTCCAGTCAACAGCCCAACGGGGCTAGGAATTACATCCACACGGAGTGTCGTCCGGGTGGCACAGCGGCTTTTCTGCTCCAGCCTGCCAAACCCAGCGGGATTCCGCTTTTTCACCGTAAGGACGGGGACTTCAGGCCACACTCATTGGCTCCCCTTTGGAATCCGCCCGGGCTTCCTTTGCCAGGGGACCCCTTATGGAACTATGCATCCAGGGACTAAAATGGCACAGTGAGTGTATTGGGACTATTTTGTATTGTTGCTAACTTGTATCGTTGCTATTCTGTATCGTTGCTAAATTGTAGGGTTGCTTAATTGTATTGTTGCTATCTTGTATTGTTGCTATTTCTGATGATTGCTAAGACATTGAAGCTGACAACAGACGTGTGTGGAATCATTGTATGTATAGACTTTCAGAAATATATAGTGTTGACCTCCAGACTTGCTACATAAATTATTGTATATCTCAACTTGCCTTGCACATCAGCATGAATTTCTAGTGCCCATTTGCTACATTGTCCTTTCCCTTTTGCGCTACTCCTCCCTTTACCATCAGCTCGGAGCCCCTCCCCCAGCACCAACTGCTGCTCTGGGCCAGAGTGAAGACAGAAGGGGCCGGGAAGGCAGTTCCACCTGGCCTCCTGACTTTACCATCAGCTCGGAGCCCCTCCCCAAGCACCAACTGCTGCTCTGGGCCAGAGTGAAGACAGAAGGGGCCGGGAAGGCAGTTCCACCTGGCCTCCTCCCTTTACCATCCGCTCGGAGCCCCTCCCCAGCACCAACTGCTGCTCTGGGCCAGAGTGAAGACAGAAGGGGCCGGGAAGGCAGTTCCACCTGGCCTCCTCCCTTTACCATCAGCTCGGAGCCCCTCCCCAGCACCAACTGCTGCTCTGGGCCAGAGTGAAGACAGAAGGGGCCGGGAAGGCAGTTCCACCTGGCCTCCTCCCTTTACCGTCAGCTCGGAGCCCCTCCCCCAGCACCAACTGCTGCTCTGGGCCAGAGTAAAGACAGAAGGGGATGGAAAGGCAGTTCCACCTGGCCTCAACCCTTTACCATCAGCTCGGAGCCCCTCCCCCAGCACCAACTGCTGCTCTGGGCCAGAGTGAAGACAGAAGGGGCCGGGAAGGCAGTTCCACCTGGCCTCCTCCCTTTACCATCAGCTTGGAGCCCCTCTCCCAGCACCAACTGCTGCTCTGGGCCAGAGTGAAGACAGAAGGGGCCGGGAAGGCAGTTCCACCTGGCCTCCTCCCTTTACCATCAGCTCGGAGCCCCTCCCCCAGCACCAACTGCTGCTCTGGGCCAGAGTGAAGACAGAAGGGGCCGGGAAGGCAGTTCCACCTGGCCTCCTCCCTTTACCATCAGCTCGGAGCCCCTCCCCCAGCACCAACTGCTGCTCTGGGCCAGAGTGAAGACAGAAGGGGCCGGGAAGGCAGTTCCACCTGGCCTCCTCCCTTTACCATCAGCTCGGAGCCCTCCCCAGCACCAACTGCTGCTCTGGGCCAGAGTGAAGACAGAAGGGGCCGGGAAGGCAGTTCCACCTGGCCTCCTCCCTTTACCGTCAGCTCGGAGCCCCTCCCCCAGCACCAACTGCTGCTCTGGGCCAGAGTAAAGACAGAAGGGGATGGAAAGGCAGTTCCACCTGGCCTCCTCCCTTTACCATCAGCTCGGAGCCCCTCCCCCAGCACCAACTGCTGCTCTGGGCCAGAGTAAAGACAGAAGGGGATGGAAAGGCAGTTCCACCTGGCCTCAACCCTTTACCATCAGCTCGGAGCCCCTCCCCCAGCACCAACTGCTGCTCTGGGCCAGAGTAAAGACAGAAGGGGATGGAAACGCAGTTCCACCTGGCCTCCTCCCTTTACCATCAGCTCGGAGCCCCTCCCCCAGCACCAACTGCTGCTCTGGGCCAGAGTAAAGACAGAAGGGGCCGGGAAGGCAGTTCCACCTGGCCTCAACCCTTTACCATCAGCTCGGAGCCCCTCCCCCAGCACCAACTGCTGCTCTGGGCCAGAGTGAAGACAGAAGGGGCCGGGAAGGCAGTTCCACCTGGCCTCCTCCCTTTACCATCAGCTCGAAGCCCCTCCCCCAGCACCAACTGCTGCTCTGGGCCAGAGTGAAGACCGGGAAGACCGGGCCAAGGCCGGATTGGGCGGGGGGAGGAAAGGAGCCATAGGAGTGCAGCAGGCCTTGTCAGCGTTGCTGTGGCCTGCTGTCCTGCATGCTTGGTTGTGTTGTTTGAGTTGTTGTGGTGTGGAGTTGAGAGAGCTGTGTCCGTGTGTGTATGTGGGGTGTGGGTGAATGTTTCCATCCATTTAATATGCACTATTAACACCTTGGAATCTAATTTCCTCAACAACAAGAAATTTTAAGACGCTACTGCCATATTGTAGCGGAAATCTGGATTCCCAAAACTCCCAGGCAGATACTTCTGACTCTCAGGCGGCGACTTTCGTGCGGGCACAGGAACGAACGACGCAACAATTGATACTGGTCCAAATGAAGCCAATTTTATTGTAAAACATCAGCTGATGGAGTCTGCCTAGCATAAAGGCTGCTAATATGGCAGAGCCCCGAACAAATGCCAACACTCAGGTTTTATACATTCAATGGCGACAGTTCCTTGATCCCGCCCCATCTTCACAGCTTGCAATAGGCTGGCACACATGAACCCATTTATTTTACCCAATTAAACAAAGCATTGTTCAGCACTACACTCTTATTTGTTAATAGCTGTGGCGCAGTATTAATTTTCCATTCTCACAGTATGTTATCGGCCATATGGGCAAGATGTTCTTAAATCGCAACATTTCTACGGCCATTCCCTGTGCCAGCCAACAGGAACAGCTTCATTTGCCCATGCGCGCATTCTAACCATTCAGAAACAATGTAAACAACGCAGCATGGTAAACTATGGGCCAATCAGGCCGCTTTTTATCTAGAGGCACATGATGTTCTTCTGGCAAATCACTGCTTGTGCCTTTCTGCCAATCAGAGCTGATTATTCCCGTCATGACTTTTGGCAAACTGCCTTGCTACTCTAAGGCCAGCTATACTAAAACCTTTGCTGTGCATCACTCTCTCCTGACAGTACTTCTGCTAAAAGCATCAATTCCGCTTTAATATTATAAGGCATTGTGTGCCCAAGCCTATTGGTTGCTGCTATTAGCTGTTGCTATAATCAAGCCTGGTGCTAGACCCGGTCCCGAACTGTAGTGCCCATTGTGACCCTATATTTTATCCACTCGCACTTTACACGCCAGAGACCTACTTTGCACTTTATAGTTATCATTGCCTTCCATGCTATCTATGTTATGACCAAACTTGTCGCACTTTGTATCTGCACTTGCACTTTGTGCATTGCTAATAGTTTACAACAACTCGGAGGGAGGTGGTAGCTGTAGGGTGGGAGGGGTTACGGGAGAGAGATCAACATTCTATATGGGTGCACTAAATCAGGATCTGCTGCACGGTGTTCAACTGAGTGACATGGAGAGGGAACATGCAGGAGGGATGGTTCTTGGGCGGGTAGTTCCTATCGGGGTGGTGACTGGGAGGCGAAGATGCGGGAAAGGGAGACCCAAATTATGGATTCAGCCTAGAATTGTGATAGATCTAAACTAGCAATTCGACCTAGAAGTGAGCGCTCTAAATTTCCCAATTCGGCCAAAAATTTGCGCAAGAACCTTAATAAATTTAAATCCGGCTCCTAACAAGGCTAAGCTGAGTACCCAGGAAGGCGGTCCCTCCCGGCTGAAAGTGGTGCTGTTTAATGCCAGGTCAGTCAATGGCAAAACATCAACAATACAAGATCTAATTCTTGAAGAACAAGCTGACCTGGCTTGTATAACAGAGACCTGGTTGGACGAGGCTGGGGGTGGTTAATCTCTCTCAGCTTTGCCCACCAGGTTATTCCGTACAACACCAATCAAGACCGGGAGGGCGGGGAGGGGGAGTCGCAGTAGTCTATAAGGATTCCATCCCCTTGACGTGGAGTCTCAGCGGCTCATCGTGCTGGGAGACTTCAACGTCCATGCCGAGACCACTCTATCAGGAGCGGCTCAGGACTTCATGGCCGCCATGGCAATCATGGGCCTGTCCCAGCTAATATCGGGTCCCACCCATAGTGCAGGACACACGTTAGATCTGGTTTTCTGCCAGGGATGGGAAGACGGTGGCAGAGTGGAGGAAGTGACCATCATTCCTTTGCCATGGACCACCTGATCAGGTTCAGACTTACTGTGCCTTTCCACCTCCACAGGGGTGGTGGACCCATTAGAATGGTCTGCCCCAGGACACTTATGTATCCGAATAGATTCCTGACGGCTCTTGGGGACTTTCCCGCCTCAGAAGAAACACACTGAGAAAAAAATCACTCTGAATAACCAGTGACTACACACAGGGGTAGCAAAATAACAATATACTATAATGTATAGCAAAGAGTAAAAAGAACATCCCAATGCCTAATATAGGACAATGTGTCTGGCATCAGTAGTAATGCATATCAGTAGGAAATTACAGTTTACATACATACAATCATGAATCAGATACAATGCCTTCCAGGTGGGAAGTAAAGATTCAAAATAAATGGCAGTACATCAATCATTTAACAAGGTAGATGGTAATCATGTAACAATCACATATCAAATGCAATAGCAAATATATCGAACCACCAGGCCTCAGCCTAAGTCAGAAAGATAAACAATATTGGCCCCTCATAGCCGATATTCCTGATCTACAGCACAAACCCATGCCTGCCTATAGACGCACCACTAACCTTGGGGATCTTTTGATCCACACTGACCACAGACTACGGAGCACACGTGGCATTCTTACACCGGGCATGAGACGCTGTGGGAATTGCAGTGTCTGTCAATTTGCCCTCAATACACGAGAACTATATGTAGCTCATAGATCTAGATCTTTCAAAATCAAGGATGCCATCACCTGTAAATCAGAGGGGTGCATTTATTGCATTGTCTGCTCGTGCAATAAAATCTACATAGGCCAAAGCTCTCGCATGTTGAAAGTCAGGATAGGAGAACACCGCAGCAGGATCAGATTAGGATCTGAGGAATCGGCACTCTACTGCCATTTCAAGTCTATACACAAGGGCAAAGAGGAGTTCCATTTCCTGGGGCTTGAACGGGTTAAAACCCATCCCCATGGTGACATTAGACAACAGCTTTTACGCAAGGAAAGTGCCTGGATTTCGATGGTCAGAAGTGAGACCCCTGCTGGCCTAAATGAGCCTTTAAGCATTTCCAACCTTTTGAGTTAAGCCATTTAATTCCCTTGATTTTTCACAGCTGCTCTAAGGGTATTTATACCCCACCCTTTTATTCCTCCCCACCGTATGTCGGTCATACCCATCATTGATGCTACTTGGATATTATATACAGGTATGTTGCCTACCTTGCCTTTGTTTCCACCCTTTTCCCTGTGACTGGATATATTCTGAGCAAGATTTGCTATAATTTATTCTAGACCTACTGAAATTCCCCTTTGAAGCCACAGATATACCTGTGTTCACTTTCGCCCTGAAGATGGACCCATTGAGGTCCGAAACGGGTGCAGCGCAGCGGTAAATCCCCGTAGGCATTTGCTTCGGTTGCTTCGTCTCATCTAGACATCCCTTTTCGTCTCCATCAGGATTTGGAGCTTCGGAAGCAAGCCAGCCGCTGTACATCAGCTCTATTTACTTTTGCTAGTTACATTAGGCTATACAGCCAGCTGTCTATATGCTTGCATAGTGCTACGGCACTTTGGTCCCTTTTGCGGCTTGCTTTCTTTCCCCCTCCAGCCCCCCTCCTTCTGAGTGGGATTCATTGACACTACCGGCCTTACAGCGACCACGGAGGTCCATGGCATCTGGCTAGTGCATCTACATGATTTATCTGGTCACATTTGTACATTATTATGATTATTTTGGGGCTTCTCCCCGTTATTGATCGATATTGGACTTTATTTTGAATCGTCATCCATGAGCAACGCCCCTCATTGAGTGACGCGATACCTGGGCGACTACCCTACAGGACGCGCTTCGGTGACGTCACCACTTTATAGATCTACGAATCAACTAGAGCCCATTCAGCTCGTGTGTTACTCTATATTGCCTTATTGTGAATCGTTATCCATGAGTAACGCCCCTTATTGAGTGACGCGATACCTGGGCGACTTCCCTACAGGACGCGCTTCGGTGACGTCACCACTTTATAGATCTACGAATCATCTAGAGCCCATTCGGCTAGTGTGCTACTTTATATTGCTTTGGGGCTTCTCCCCTCCATTTAGCTTTATTTGACATTTGTTCACTAGCAGTGCCACATTTACTATTTCCATTGCTACTTGCACTATTTGGGCGACGGACCTACAGGGTGCGCTAAATGACGTCACAGATCCAATCACTTGGGGACCTCTAGAGCAAACAGAGCCTAGAATGACACATAGAGGTATCGTGTAGCCTCCCATATTGGGCATTGTCCACCTGGAACTCTGAGCATCGATCTTTTCATTTCCTTCGGTATATTTTGTCTTATTCAATACATGTGATATGTGAAATTATTTATCTTTCTGACTTAGGCTGAGGCCTGGTGGTTCGATATATTTGCTATTGCATTTGATATGTGATTGTTACATGATTACCATCTACCTTGTTAAATGATTGATGTACTGCCATTTATTTTGAATCTTTACTTCCCACCTGGAAGGCATTGTATCTGATTCATGATTGTATGTATGTAAACTGTAATTTCCTACTGATATGCATTACTACTGATGCCAGACACATTGTCCTATATTAGGCATTGGGATGTTCTTTTTACTCTTTGCTATACATTATAGTATATTGTTATTTTGCTACCCCTGTGTGTAGTCACTGGTTATTCAGAGTGATTTTTTTCTCAGTGTGTTTCTTCTGTTCTGTATACCAGTCCAGAATAGTTCTTTTGTTTATATGACTTTCCCGCCTCCTCGATAAGTGACCCTGTTGAGGCTCTTGTCTCACTCTGGGACAGGGAGATGACAAGGGCTATTGACACGATTGCTCCAGAATGCCCCCTCTTGAGTAACCGAGCTAAACCAGCTCCTTGGTTTACTGAGGAGTTGGCAGCGATGAAGTGAAAAAAGAGGAGGCTAGAGTGCGCGTGGCGTCGAAAGCGGAGCAGATCAGCCCATGCGCACCTGGTCTCCTACCTGAGGACGTATGACGCAGCAATAAAAGCCACACAAAATCATCCATTGCGGCCAAGGTGGCCGCTGCGAAGAACCACCCAGCAGAACTGTTCCGAGTCGTTAGGGGACTTCTAAAGCCGCCACAGTGAGAGATCCTTGACGGCTCGGTGGTATGCTGTGAAGAATTTGCTCGGCCCTTCGCGGACAAAGTGGCACTGATCCGTTCTGATACCACTTTAATGGCAGTCTCTGAGAATGTGACACGAGCATCTGCTTGTCCGGTTTTAATGGATTCGTTTCAATTGGTTCAGCTCGAAGATGTGGACAGGATCCTTGGAGAGGCGAGGCCTACCACATGCATCCTAGACCCCTGCCCATCCTGGCTGATCAAAGAAGCCAGAGGGGGTTTGGCAGAGTGGGTGAAGGTGGTGGTTAATGCCTCCTTACAGGAGGGCAAAATTCCAGCCAGCTTGAAGCAAGCTGTTATAAAACCGCTGTTGAAAAAACCATCACTGGACCCCACTCAATTAGTGAACTATTGGCCAGTTTCCAATCTCCCCTATTTGGGCAAAGTCATGGAACGTGTGAAGGCTTCGCAACTCCAGGGGTTCTTGGTAGACCCTGATTATCTTGATCCTGCACAGTCTGGCTTCAGGCCGGGACATGGTACTGAAACAGCCTTGGTCGCCTTGGTAGATGATCTACGCCGGGAACTCGACAGGGGAAGTATGTCCCTGTTGGTTCTGCTGGACCTCTCAGTGGCTTTCGATACCATTGACCACGGTACCCTTCTGGGTCGCCTTGCAGATATGGGGCTTGGGGGTACTGTGTTGCAGTGGCTCCAATCCTTTCTGGAGGGTCGGACCCAGAAGGTGTCATTGGTGACACCTGTTCGGCTCCACAACCATTGTCTTGTGGAGTCCCTCAGGGTTCAGTACTGTCCCTGATGTTATTTAACATCTACATGAAACCGCTGGGAGAGATCATTCGGAGTTTCGGAGTAAGGTGTTATCTGTACGCAGATGACATCCAGATCTGTCACTCCTTCCCACCTGCCACCAAGGAGGCTGTCCAGACTTTGAACCAGTGCTTGGCTGCTGTGTCGGACTGGATGAGGGCTAGCAAATTGAAACTGAATCCAGACAAGACAGAGGTCCTCCTGGTCAGTCGAAAGGCCGAACAGGGCATAGGGTTACAGCCTGTGTTGGATGGGGTCACCCTCCCCCTGAAGACGCAGGTTCGCAGCCTGGGAGTGATCCTGGACTCATCGCTGAGCCTGGAACCCCAAGTCTCGGCGGTGGCCAGGGGAGCTTTTGCACAGTTAAGACTCGTGCGCCAGCTGCGCCCGTACCTTGGGAAGTCTGATCTGGCTACGGTGGTCCACGCTCTGGTCACATCCCGAATAGATTACTGCAACGCACTCTACGTGGGGCTGCCTTTGAAGACAGTTCGGAAACTGCAATTAGTCCAACGGACGGCAGCCAGACTACTAACGGGAGCTACATACAGGGAGCATACCACCCCCCTGTTATGTCAGCTCCACTGGCTGCCTGTCCAATTCCGAGCTAAATTCAAAGTGCTGGTTTTGACCTTTAAAGCTCTATATCAGGGGTGGGCAAACTGCGGCCCGGGGTCCGGATGCGGCCCTTTGGCTGATTCTATCCGGCCCGCCTAAGGGCCCCTGACTTGCCTCCCCTGCCTGGCCTCTGCATAAAAATCTCCAGAGAAGGGGACTATAAGGAAGCATTATTTTATTCTAGTGGTTTTTATTATTATTGTATAATAATTTTATAACAATAATAAAATAATATAATAAATAATATAATATGTTATATGATATATTATCATTTCAATATATTATGCTTATATATATATACTATAATATAATAATTATGATATTAATACAATAATATATGAATATTTCTTGATATATTAATATGTTAATATTAATTATGTGTAATATATAGTAAATATAGTAAGTGAATAAATAAATAAATAATGTAGATTAGCATGTAGTTCCGCCTCTAGGTGCGGCCCTCCATAATATTTTTTGGCTCCCGTGTGGCCCCTTGGAAAAAATTGTTGCCCACCCCTGCTCTATATGGTTCTAGCCCAGCTTACTTGTCCAAACGCATCAACCGCTACGTCCCATCCTGTACCTTAAGATCATCCGGGGAGGCCCTGCTCTCGCTCCCGCCTACATCTCAAATGCGGTTGGTGGGGACGAGGGGTAGGGCCTTCTCGGTGGTGGCTCCCCGTCTGTGGAACGCACTCCTTATTGATATTCGATCAGCTTCATCCCTCCTGGCATTCAGAAAAAAAGTGAAATCCTGGTTATGGGACCAAGTGTTTGCACTTTAGCACGATACGGCACTTTGATTGGATTGAGATGGCAATCTGGTGGACAAGACCTAATGCTTATGGATGGAATACTGTTTTAACTGTTGTGAATGTACACAATACATTTTAATGTTAATTGTATTTTTAATGTATTTTAATTCTAGCTGTATTTTAATGTATTTTATTCTTAACTGTTTGCTTTTATTATGTGTATAATATGTGGCATCGAATCGTTGCCATTGTTAGGCTGCTCTGAGTCCCCCCTCGGGGGTTGAGAAGAAGCAGGGTAGAAATGATGGAAATAAACAAACAAACAAACAACCAGAGGAGTATCTGAAAGTAGCTGACCTGAAGAGGAAGGAAGAGGGAGAATGGAGGAGAAAAGGAAGGGGGAGGGAGGGAAAAGGAAGGAGAGAAGGAAAGGGTGAAGAGGAGAAAGGAAGGAAGAGAAGAGCTGCTAGAGAAGCATACAATTGAGATCACAACATTCCAGCAGCAACAACCGGAGCTGACCTGAGACTAAAAGGCTTAGCCAAGACATTGAAATCCAGGAAGAAAAGGACAAGGATTTAGACTTTAAGCAGGAACTTATTGATGAGTATAATTTGCTGAAAAGACAAATGGATGAGAGACTTGGAGGATTATGAAAGTCCCAGCCAGTTCTGGGAGCAGGAACTTGAGAGTTTGCATTTTGTCATTGAGATGAAAAATGAACGCATCCACCATTTGGACAAAAAGCTATTTAACATGGAAACAGTGATGGAGCAGAATTTGTTGCTTGAGAAGAAAGTGAAAAGCCTTCAGCAGGAGAATGAAGAGCTCCATGTGCAGATGCAGAATCGATGAGGTCCTGAAAGTTCGTGAGGCCCTGGAGAAGGAGTCTCAGCTCAACGAATAAGCTCACCGGGAGAAGGAAGAGTTGCTGTACAGAGGGCTCAATGATGACCCTGCGCATGTCTTTCCCATCTCCCGTGAGGTGAAGCTCATTGTTCATTGAAAGTAGACTTATAACATGGTTGATTTCAGCAAATGTAAGATCTCCAAGCTTTAGTCTTATGCCTGGCATAATTTAAAGTAGCTTTCCTCAACCTGGTTCCTTCCAGATAATTTGGGCTGAAGCTCAGAACAGGCGGGGGTCGAGCACAAGGCTCCCCGCATGGCCGGACCATCCAGGGAGCCTTCACCGCTTGGCCCTTGGCCCCGAGCCCGGGCCTGACTCTCCCGCATGGCTTGACACTCGCTGCGCAAGTTTGTTCCAGGTCGATCATCGGTTGAGGTCGGTTTCTCTGGTTGTGGATGTACTACAACTCCCAGAAATAAAGGGCAGTTCACCCCAAAGACCAAAACCCATAGCCCTCCATTAATCAAATGTCAGTATATCAGAAAAAGTCAAAACTCAGTATGAAAAGGAACAGACATCCTGTGAATTGATGGCAGAAAATGTCAACACAACCGATTTACACGAAGGAGCAGAGAAATATGAAATAGAGCTGCGAGAGGCGCATACAATTGAGATCACAACACTCCGGCAGCAACAACCGGAGGAGCATCTGCAAGAAGCTGACCTGAAGAGGAAGGAAGAGGGAGAATGGAGGAAAGAAGGAAGCGGGAGGGAGGGAAAAGGAAGGAGAGAAGGAAAGGGTGAAGAGGAGAAAGGAAGGAAGAGAAGAGCTGCTAGAGAAGCATACAATTGAGATCACAACATTCCAGCAGCAACAACCGGAGGAGTATCTGAAAGAAGCTGACCTGACTGCGACTAAAAGGCTTAGCCAAGACATTGAAATCCAGGAAGAAAAGGACAAAGATTTAGACTTTAAGCAGGAACTCATTGATAGGTATAATTTGCTGAAAAGACAAGTGGAAGAGACTTGAAGGATCATGAAAGTCCCGGCCAGTACTGGGAGCAGGAACTAGAGAGTTTGCATTTTGTCATTGAGATGAAAAATGAACACATCCACCATTTGGACAAAAAGCTATTTAACTTGGAAACAGTGATGGAGCAGAATTTGTTGCTTGAGAAGAAAGTGAAAACCCTTCAGCAGGAGAATAAAGAGCTCCGTGTACGGATGCGGAATCACAGAACAGTGACAACTCTCTGATGAGGTCCTGAAAATTTGTGAGGCTATGGAGAAGGATGTGGTACAATCAAACACAACGGGTGTGGTCACTGTAGAACCAAAACAAAGTATCAGAACACTGAATTTTCAAAATATTTAGTATTGTATGATCACTCCAAACAACTCAAAACTGAGAAATATAAGAGAGACTTGCAGGATTACACCCTTAATAGGGTCTACAAATGGCCAAGATCAAGGTCTAACTCGAGGGGGAGATCATTAAGATTCAATAAGGAGCCAGCAAACCCAGACCCGCAAGAGGGAGGATCCTCCATGAACAACTCCAACACCTCTGCTTCGGCTTCCGCAGACTCCACCAGAGAAAGATATGACTTCAGGAACAGGAAACCGGGCAATGCCCCCCGAGAACAAAGGGGTTTTCGCAAGGACAGGAACAGAAAGGGGAAGACTTAATAGTCAACCTCTCCAGCTACGCACTTTTGGAAACGGAAACGAAAATTCTAAATAAAGGTCTGTCCTACGTCTTTACACCCAAATACAATGACTTAAACATTAGACGTGACCTGGCAGGACTCTATAGATCCATCCGCTTGAAAGACTTTTTTCCGGAAACCAACGACATTCCCTCTGAATCCACTGAGATCCCCAATTTAAGATGCAAAAGTACCTTTACCCCTGTTTGCACTAATCACCGAGTAAAAGCCTTCGAAGAGATAGTGTCCGAGGAGGTGAGCCGCATCAACCACTCATACAGAAAATTCCACACCAACCTTTCCGCCACCGAAATGAAAATTTTGAATCAACTAAGTGATAATCCAGCCCTGACCATTAAGGCAGCGGATAAAGGGGGCGGTCTGGTGGTAATGGATACAGAAAGCTACCTCACGGAAGCCTACCGGCAATTGAATGATGGTACCTACTACAAACATCTTCCAGGAGACCCCACCAATCATTTTAAGTCCATAGTGCATAATCTGATCACGAATGGAGAACTACTGGGCTACATCTCCAAACCTTTGGCTAAGTACTTAACCAATTTATTTCCCAAAATACCGGTTTTCTACCATCTACCTAAGACGCATAAAAAGACCAGACCGGTGCCCGGTAGACCCATCGTCGCCAGCACGGGGGGCCTCCTACAACCGGTAGCTACGTACCTGGACTCCCTCCTCCAACCCTTAGTGAAATCCAAACCAGCTTTCATCAGAGACACCAGCGATTTTATTCAGAAAATTGAACACTTTAAAATTAATGCTGGTGACACCCTTGTGGTAGCGGACGTAAATTCTCTTTATTCCAACATTCCAACAGACCAGGCGAAAGCCATCCTACACGACTCGTTTATGGCTCTTCAAGACAGTGAGCTTCCTCCCATACAATTTCTGATGGAACTGTGTACTAGTTTTCAACTATTTTGCTTTCAATAAGGAGTACTTTTTACAAATTTCCGGTGTCGCTATGGGAAGTCCCCTTGCTCCCAGTCTAGCGAACCTGTACATGAATAATTTGGAGGAACAGCATGTCTACAATGTCCATTCATCGCACATGGCCAGGAATATCAGATTTTACGCCAGATTTATTGATGACGTCTCTGTAGTAATAGCCAATGGGACTCCTCGGGAGCAATTCACCAATTGGCTCAACTCTTGGGACCCGCATATCCAATTCACGGTGGAATACAACCAAACTTCCATCAACTTTCTGGACGTAACCACATATATCCATGAGCACTCCATACTTGTGAAGAACTATCGGAAACCCACCAACAAGAATTCTCTATTAAGATACGATAGTTTTCACTCCCACGCCCTCAAACGGAGTTTACCTTACTCATAACTTATAAGGCTCAAGAGGAACTGCTCGACGGAAAACACATACCAAGAAGAGGCCTTCCAGACTTTGAATAGACTTCGTATCAGGGGATACCCAGACCATATTCTGCTCAAAGCCAAAGAGAAAGCGGACAAGGTCCCTAGAAACCTACTGTTTACCTCCACGCCCAAACCGGCGTCTAACAGACTGGTTTGGCCACTAACACTCACCAAACAGGCACCAAACATCATCCACATGGTGAAGAAATACTGGCCTCTCATTCAAGACATTCCGGGCCTAGAAACTCCTCCGATGGTGGCCTACAAGAGGACCAAAAACATCAAGGACACCCTAGTACTCTCAGCATTAAAGCAACCCATCCGGAAAAGCAATCTGACCCCCAAAACCCATCCATGTGGCCATTGCGCACAGTGTCCGTTTGTTTTTCCTGGGAAGGAAATCTTTAGCCCTGGTAAACGACGTAATTTCACTTTAACTACCTTCTGCACCTGCCAAAGCGAGTCCCTGGTATACTGCCTGATCCGCACTTGCGGCCTTCTTTACGTGGGCCAAACGGGGAGGAGCCTCCGCACGAGGGTCTCGGAACATCGTTTGAGAATCCGCCAGCACTCGGAGGATTCTCCGCTATACATGCATTACAAGACATATCACCATAGTCCGAATGACCTCCAATTCTGTGGCTTGGAAATCGTCAGAGTCCTACCCCACGGGGATGCCCATAAAGCTTTACTGAGGGCAGAAAGTAAATGGACGGTCCTTTTAAAAACCGAGCAACCGTGGGGCCTGAACGAAAAGATTCCCATTAACTACCTTCTCCTGTAATTACCCCACCTGTAGATTTCCCTTACCTACTTAATCCTCCCTCTATTACCACTGTTTGCGCATTTGCCCCACCTATTGAGGTGGAATACACCGGAGACCCTTTCTCCAAGGTAATTCCCATGTGCATTGAGTACCTTTGTGCTTCCATTTTCATTTATGTTGTATAAATAATAGTGGTCACTTTATTTGAATGCTTACTATATGTAATGTGAATATATATTATAAGCGTCTTTATGTTTGTGCTAGATTCTCGCCGCTTGCCTGAGATGCGCTATGTGGGGATCGTTACTTTGGCCTTGAAAAGACCCGGGGGGGGGGGGTCGAAACGAGGTGGGACCCCTGTACACTTGTGTCCTCGTCGGCCAGAAGACTACGCAGACATCGTCCGCATAACCATTTCTCCGCATTGGGGATGCCACGGAGCCCAAGATCGTTGTTGACGGCGGGTCTGCATTCCACTCCCTTACTGGATTACAAACACCCATCGGGGTGGGATTACAAATAGCCATTGGGGTTCAATATTACTTTTACTGCGGCACTACTCTGTCCTTTCGTCCCACCCACCAATTGGAGAATTTATCCATTGTGACATTGATATCTATGTGAGCTTTTTCATATGTGGGATCGAATTTTGGTTTAGTTTGGCACCCGATAGGGGTTGATATATTTAATTTGCCTGATACGCCTTTGGAGTGATCATACAATACAAAATATTTTGAAAATTCAGTGTTCTGATACTTTGTTTTGGCTATGGAGAAGAAGTCACAGCTCAACGAATAAGCTCGCCGGGAGAAGGAAGAGTTCCTGTACTGATGACCCTGCGCACGTCTTCCCCGTCTCCACTGAGGTGACGCTCATTGCTCATTGAAAGTAGACTTATAACATGGTTGATTTCAGCAAATGTAAGATATCCAAGCTTTAGCCTTAATCCAGGCATAATTTAAAGTAGCTTTCCTCAACCTGGTTCCTTCCAGATAATTTGGGTAGAAGCTCGGAACGGGCAGGGGTAGGCACGTATTACCCATAAGGCCAACCTAGGCCATGGCCTAAGGGCGCAAGCCGAGGGGGCCGCAGATCGTGGACCCCCCCCCCAAATAATAAAAATGTTGAAAGAAATAAAAACGCAACGCGCATGGAGATGAGGAAAAAGGTTTTAAGTATGAACGGATTGCTCTCTGACTTACTAGGGTTCAAAAAAGTTTAGTCCGGGCCTGCCTAGGAAGCACCCTCTTCCTCCGGTTGCGAATCTTCCAAGCGCTCTAGCTCAGATGCCACAAGGCTCCGCGCTTCTCCTGCCCTCCCTTCCAAAGAGGGGCAGCAACAGCGGGAGGCGTCACTCCCCTTCCTGGCTGAGCCTCCTTCGCCTTGGAGTTACCTCTCCCACCAGCAGCAAGCAGCCACCAGACACAAAAAAGGAGCTGCGAGAAGAGGCGCACGCATGCACGAGAAAGAGCGCGAGGAAGAGAGCTGGCGCGCGCCTGTTCACAGAAACGTGCATGCGCGCACACACACATGCCCCACCATCGAGCGAGGGGAGGGCTCCGAAGGCTTGGCATCTTCCTAAGGGGGCAGGGACCAGTCACTTAGCGAGCTTCTGCCAACCTAGCAGTTTGAAAACACGCAAATGTGAGTAGATTAATAGGTACCACTCCAGCGGGAAGGTAACAGGGCTCCATGCAGTCACGATGGCCACATGACCTTGGAGGTGTCTATGGACAATGCCAGCTCTTCGGCTTAGAAATGGACATGAGCACCACTCCCCAGAGTTGGACACAACTAGACTTAATGGCAAGGAGAAACCTTTATCTTTACCTAACCCCACTCTCAGACCCACTTATGCTCCTGTACACATGAAACCAATCAGCCTTAGCAATATTCTAGGGCAAGCATTGCTGATAAATCACATTGTATATGCAGTGTTCCCTTTCTCAACACTGTAAAACTTGTCATCCTTTTCCCCACTTTTGTTCAAGTACAGGTAAAAAGAACAGACAGCATCTACCTTCTGTAGTGTTCACGATCCATGGTTGATTATTATGTATATAATTTCCTGTTCAGAACATCTCTACTTTTCTTTCTAGTCTCATCTCAGCTTTTGTCAGCCTCTACATCTGTTCCTGTGTACTGTAAAATAGGAGTAGAAAGAACTGTTCATAATGCTCCAGGAAACAGAGAGAGAGAGAGAGAGAGAGAGAGAGAGAGAGAGAGAGAGCGCAAGTCCAGTGAAAAACAGAATAGCATTGCAGGGTGTAAGGGCTCACCCATCTTAGCTAGGCCGAGGCCTGGGTAGCAGTTTGGCATCCCTGGTAAAATAGAATAGCAAGTAAAGGGGGAGTGGCTTGGAGCCTCTCCAGAGAGAGAGAGAGCTGCAGGGGAGTGGCTCAGAGTGAAGGGGAGGGGCCAGCTGACTTAGGAGGGAAAACTGTAGCTTTTTCAGTGAGAGGGGACTTGGCTCTTGTCAGAGCAACATCTGAGCCCGTTGTGAGCAGTCAGCAAGACAGGGAGTGTCTTAGATAGCTGACAGGAGAAGTCTGTGGAAAGCTGACCGGGAGAGTCAGACAGCAGACTTAGATCTCTTAGGTTAAGAGATTGGCTCACACTTGGGGACAACTAACTAGGGAGCTCTTGTAGGGAGTTAGTGTGTGCCCGAAGCCTGAGTGGATTCTCAGGGAACTAAGTAAGATTAGTTAGTTGAGGAAACTCACTACTAGTTTCAAGATTAGACTGAGGGAGTATTTTGACAAGCTGTTACATCGGTCTAGTCCTGTATCAAAGTTTAAAGATACATGTTTTATGAAACCACCAAGCTATTGTACCTTTCTTGACAACCACTTATGCTTCTGTGCCTTTTATAGCTGTTAGTGCCATCAATAAACCTTTTCATTGTTAACTTTTAAAGAAAAGCCTCTCTTGTGCCTCATTCCATCTAGCAGTTAATTAATAGCTCCAGTGTGGTGACAGTTCCAGCTTTTTGGCGGGTTTTTTCTTACCTCAGTAATCCTCCCAGTCCTTGTTAGTATAAGAGTCAAGGCTGGTGCGGTGTGTGTTAACTTTACAAAATCCTAAAGGCTATTTTTAGGTTGGTGGCAGCGTTACCAGTGGCTTAAACCTCCATGTTGTGAGCTTTTTGGTTTACAGCAGTGGGATGCCCTGCCACTGTGGTCCGACGTCCAGGTCGTGACACCATCCTGAGAACTTTGGCCGCTCACTTATCGACCCCGCTAAGCTCGGAAAGGGCGGGGGTCGAGCACAAGGCTCCCCGCATGGCCGGACCATCCAGGGAGACTTCGCGGCTTGGCCCTTGTCCGCGAGCTCGGGCCTGACTCTCCAGCATGGCCTGACTCTCGCTGCGCAAGTTTCATCCAGCTGGATCATCGGTTGAGGTCGGTTTCTCTGGTAGTGGATGTAATACAACAAAGGGCAGTTCGCCCCAAAGCTTATGAGACAAAAAATGAACACATCCACCATTTGGACAAAAAGCTATTTAACTTGGAAACAGTGATGGAGCAGAATTTGCTGCTTGAGAAGAAGGTGAAAACCCTTCAGCAGGAGAATGAAGAGCTTCGTGTACGGATGCAGAATCACAGAACAATGACAAGGCAACTCTCTGATGAGGTCTTGAAAGCTCAACGAATAAGCTCACCGGGAGAAGGAAGAGTTGCTGTACAGAGGGTTCAATGATGACCCTGCGCATGTCTTCCCCATCTCCACTGAGGTGAAGCTCATTGTTCATTGAATGTAGACTTATAACATGGTTGATTTCAGCAAATGTAAGATCTCCAAGCTTTAGTTTTAATCCTGGCATAATTTAAAGTAGCTTTCCTCAACTTGGTTCCTTCCAGATAATTTGGGCTGAAGCTCGGAACGGGCGGAGGTCGAGCACAAGGCTCCCCGCATGGCCGGACCATGTAGGGAGCCTTCACCGTTTGGCCCTTGTCTCCGAGCTCGGGCCTGACTCTCCTGCATGGCTTGACACTCGCTGCGCAAGTTTGTTCTAGGTCGATCATTGGTTGAGGTCGGTTTCTCTGGTTGTGGATGTAGTACAACTCCCAGAAACAAAGGGCAGTTCACCCCACAGCCCCAAACCCATAGCCCTCCAGTAATCAAATGTCAGTATATCAGAAAAAGTCAAAACTCAGTATGAAAAGAAACAGACATCCTGTGAATTGATGGCAGAAAATGTCAACTCAACCGATTTACATGAAGAACCAGAGAAATGGATCGGATGCCACAAGGCTTCGCGCTTCTGCCCTTCTTTCCAAAGAGGGGCAGCAACAGCGGGAGGTGTCACTCTCCTTCCTGGCTGAGCCTCCTTCGCCTTGCAGTTACCTCTCCCACCAGCAGCAAGCAGCCACCAGACGCAAAAAAAGGAGTTGCGAGAAGAGGCGCACGCATGCACGAGGGAGAGCGCGAGGGAGAGAGCTGGTGCACGTCTGCTCACAGAATCACACACACACACACACACGCCCCTCCATCGAACGAGGGGAGGGCTCTGGAGGCTTGGCATGTTCCTAGGTGGACGGGGACCAGTCACATAGCGAGCTTCTGCCAACCTAGCAGTTTGAAAACACGCAAATGTGAGTAGATTAATAGGTACCACTCCAGCGGGAAGGTAACAGTGCTCCATGCAGTCTCGATGGCCACATGACCTTGGAGGTGTCTATGGACAATGCCAGCTCTTCGGCTTAGAAATGGATATGAGGACCACTCCCCAGAGTTGGACACAACTAGACTTAATGGCAAGGAGAAACCTTTATCTTTACCTAACCCCACTCTCAGACCCACTTATGCTCCTGTACACATGAAACCAATCAGCCTTAGCAATATTCTAGGGCAAGCATTGCTGATAAATCACATTGTATATGCAGTGTTCCCTTTCTCAACACTGTAAAACTTGTCATCCTTTTCCCCACTTTTGTTCAAGTACAGGTAGAAAGAACAGACAGCATCTACCCTCTGTAGTGTTCACGATCCATGGTTGATTATTATGTATATAATTTCCTGTTCAGAACATCTCTACTTTTCTTTCTAGTCTCATCTCAGCTTTTGTCAGCCTCTACATCTATTCCTGTGTACTGTAAAATAGGAGTAGAAAGAACTGTTCATAATGCTCCAGGAAACACACAGAGAGAGAGAGAGAGAGAGAGAGAGAGAGAGAGAGAGAGAGAGAGCGCAAGTCCAGTGAAAAACAGAATAGCATTGCAGGGTGTAAGGGCTCACCCATCTTAGCTAGGCCGAGGCCTGGGTAGCAGTTTGGCATCCCTGGTAAAATAGAATAGCAAGGAAAGGGGGAGTGGCTTGGAGCCTCTCCAGAGAGAGAGAGAGAGAGAGCTGCAGGGGAGTGGCTCAGAGTGAAGGGGAGGGGCCAGCTGACTTAGGAGGGAAAAAGTGTAGCTTTTTCAGTGAGAGGGGACTTGGCTCTTGTCAGAGCAACATCTGAGTCTGTTGTGAGCAGTCAGCAAGACAGGGAGTGTCTTAGATAGCTGACAGGAGAAGTATGTGGAAAGCTGACCGGGAGAGTCAGACAGCAGACATAGATCTCTTAGGTTAAGAGATTGGCTCACACTTGGGGACAACTAACTAGGGAGCTCTTGTAGGGAGTTAGTTAGTGTGTGCCCGAAGCCTGAGTGGATTCTCAGGGAACTAACTAAGATTAGTTAGTTGAAGAAACCTACTACTAGTTTCAAGATTAGAGTGAGGGAGTTCCATAACTCCTTAATTTGCTGCTTCAGTATTTTGACAAGCTGTGAAAGACATTACATCGGTCTGGTCCTGTATCAAAGTTTAAAGATACATGTTTTATGAAACCACCAAGCTATTGTACCTTTCTTGACAACCACTTACGCTTCTGTGCCTTTTATAGCTGTTAGTGCCATCAATAAACCTTTTCATTGTTAACTTCTAAAGAAAAGCCTCTCTTGTGCCTCATTCCATCTAGCAATTAATTAATAGTTCCAGTGTGGTGACCGTTCCAGCTTTTTGGCGGGGTTTTTTTACCTCAGTAATCCTCCCAGTCCTTGTTAGTATAAGAGCCAAGGCTGGTGTGGTGTGTGTGTTAACTTTACAAAATCCTAAAGGCTATTTTAGGTTGGTGGCAGCGTTACCAGTGGCTTAAGCCTCCACGTCGTGACATTTTTGGTGTACAGCGGTTGGTATACGAATTGGTCAATCGATCCAGTCGACCAGTTCAAAGTTTCCCGTCTAGAGGCCACTATTCCTCATAATTCCTGAGGGAAACCTGAGGTAAAACCTGAGGTAAAGGTTTCTCACCAAGTGAAGATAAGAAAGATTTACCTCAAGAACTGACCAAGAAAAACTCAACACACACACGGTTATGGCTCCACCAAAGGGAAAAAGGAATGTAGCTGGGTTTGAGGTAGGAAAGAATGGAGGAATCCCAGGCTGAAGAGCAGTTGCCTGAGGGAGAACTTTGACGGAAGCAGCTGGAGTTTGAGATAATAAAATTTGAGGCTGAAAGGGAAAAAGAGAGAATGGTATTGGAAAGAGAGAGGATGCAACATGAGGAGCGGATGCTAGAATTACAACTGAGAGGCAGGGAAAACGCATCCAGTTCAGAACATGGCCAAAGTGGGTCACTATCCTCTCGGATAAAACTTTTCCTTCATTATTCGAAAGGTGATGATGTGAAAGCCTTTCTAGCACGTTTTGACAGAGCTTGTTTGGACTTTGGAGTCCCTGAGGAGAGAAAGATGGCACATCTCAGGCCCCTAATTTGCACAGAGCCGATCTGCGAGACTCAGAGTGTGGTGATTATACCATCTTCAAAGAGAGAGTCAGGCTCAGATTTGGGCTGACGGCTGAACAGAGCCGAGAGACCTTCAGAGACATAAAACGGAAGGCAGGGGAGACCTATTCTCAGTTGGGCTCGAGGCTGGAAAAGGCTTTTGCCCACTGGTTGGAGGGCAGTAAGGTGGAATCCTTGGATGACTTAAAACATATTGTGTGTCTGGAGCGATTTCACCAATTGATTCCCTCACAGATGCGATGGTTCATCAAGGATAAAAAGATGAAGACAGTGTCCGAGGTTGCTGGGGTGTTGGACCAGCTAGAGGGAGATCTGGAAGGTAGCTCCCTAATGGTCAAGAGACCAAGAGAGTGGTTCCCAAAGGGGAAACCTGACAGAACTAGTCAGGGCCCTAGGAAAGGGGACGCCAGCTCTGGTCAAGCCACCCAGAGGACTCTCTGTTTTTTCTGTCACCAAACCGGGCATTATAAGTCCTCTTGCCCACAGTTGGCAAATAAGAGACCAGTCACCCCGCAAAATTTTGTGAAGATAGTCAAAAGGGTACCTCAGATGGAAGATTCCACTCCGGAAGAGAAGGTGCCCAGAGTCATGAGGGTATGGAGTGTGAATCAAAAGATTAACAAGGATTATCTGGAGGAGATCCAAGTTAATAAAGAGAGGCTACTTGAGCTAAGGGATACTGGGGCTGATGTGTGCCTGGTTCAGCCACAGTTAGTCAAAGATGGCCAGATGATTCCTGGACAAAGATGCCGAATCAAAGGGATCCATGGCCCAATATTTGAAGTGGACATAGCGAAAATCCCTGTCCACTACAGAAAATATCAAGGGGACTGGACAGTGGGGGTTCTCCCAAGTCTGGAGGTTCCCCTTTTGATAGGGAATGACCTTAGGGAATACTGCAAGAGAGTAAGAATGATTACAAGAAGCCAGGCAGAAAAGGCGGTGTGCAGAAGTTTTTATTTTTTATTATAGGATTGAGGATTGAATGTGTATTGAAATGTTTAAATGTTTAGGGAAGGTGCAGTTCTTCAGTAAAGGCCCACCTTGGGGAAGAGTTGCCATAGCAACATGGCTGTGAGGCAGAGGTGGGAGGTGTCAACAGCTTTCTGCCACAGCCAAGAATAGAATTCTGGGGAAGTTTGAATTTTGACAGTTTAACTGTCAGACCAGCTCTAGGGGAGTTGGTACTGAGAAGCTCAGAGAGAGCAGTTGTGTTTAGACCAGATCAAGGTCTATTTTAAGTCCAGAGGTTTGGCTGAGAGAGCCAACCTGTAGTTTATGCTGAGGCATAAAGGTGGCAAGAAACGCCTATTTTACGACTAGTGTATACTAGTAGAATAGATTATAAATTGACCTGACAATCCTTATGAGAAAGTAACAACTGCATAACTTTGTAACATTTTAAGAAAGAAGTCTCTGTGAAAGAATAACCACTAAGCATTGTACCTCTAAGAGAAAATACTGAAACATCGTAACCATCAAGCCAAAGTTCACAACCTAAAAATAAACCTGTTACAGTTTCTTGGTTCATAAGCCTCCTGGTGTTTATATTATTAAAGACAAGCCTCACTCAGAAGCCTAATAGTAATTCACATCATCTCTCTTTACAAACGGTGTTCAAATAGTTACCTCAGTAGTAATTGGTGGCAGCTAGATATACAGTTTCCTCACAGATTGGGGACATCTTTGCTAATTGGTGGCAGTTTTAAGAACGACTCCCTACACATTGGTGGCAGTGGGTGTCATAGCTTGCCCAGCCACAGTTCCATGGTTTTGGGGGGTGTCGGGACTTTACAAATTGGTGGCAGAGGTGGGTTAGCCTGCCCTGCCACAGTGAAAAAAAAGTTGGACGGTGAACCGCCTCGTTACAATTGGTGGCAGATGACGGGATACGTGTAACACCCTTAATCCAGCGCTTAAGGCCGTGTTAGAAAGAAATTCTGAGGTAAAAGTTGTGAGGTAAAGTTAGATCTCTCAACATGACCACCAGGAGACAGAAGAAAGTTACAGAGGAAACTGAATTAGTTCATGAAGAAAAAAGTTCAGACTCTGAGCAAACACCAGTTAAAATGGGGACTGAGGCATCTTTTCAGTTCCAACTTGAGATGAAAAGATTGGAAATAGAGGAGAGAAAAATAGAGGCTGAGGAGAGAAACAGAGCTGAGGAACGAAAGCTAAGAATGGAGGCTGAAGAGAGAGCCAGGGAAAGTGAGGAACGAAAGCTCAGAATGGAGGCTGAAGAGAGAACCAGGGAGGCTGAGGAACGAAAGCTCAGAATGGAGGCTGAAGAGAGAGACAAGGCTGAGGAACGAAGGTTAAAATTGGAGGTGAAGAAAGGGCACATCAGAGGGAGACGGAGATACGGTTAGCGGAATTAGAAATTGAGAGACAAAGATTGAATTCCTCTCAATAAGCTAGACCAGTGCAAGAAACACAAGCAGGGATCCATATGGATCAGATTCTGAGGAAATTTCCCAGATATAATAAGGATGACAATGTGGAGAAATTCCTCATTTCCTTTGAAAGGTGTTGTAGAGATTTCAGTATAGCTGAGGAGAATTGGATGGACTATTTGCGTCCACAGATATGTGGCAAACTCTTAGAAATTTATGGAGACATGCCAGAACTTGAACATAAGATTTACCTCAGGTTTAAGCAACAGGTGCAACAAAAGTTACAGTTAACCCCTGAATATTACAGGATGAAATTCAGGACACTGAAAAAAGAGAAGAATGAGAGTTTAGCACAACTGGTATCCAAACAAAACCAGTATTTTGAGAGCTGGATACAAGGAGCACAAGCCAGTGATCTCCAGAAACTTAAAGATTTATTTATGTTGGAACAGTTTTATCAACAAGTTCCATCTGAATACAGATGGCTTGTTCAAGATCGGAATCCTGAATCATCTACCAAGGCTGCTCTGATGGTAGATCAACTAACTATATTAAAAGAAGGATTTAGAAAGGAAGAGGGTTTTAAAAGGGAAGAAAAGCCTTTTAAACAGCAGTTTAAACCCTTCCCCCGCACTCAGTCAGGGAGAAACTTTGCAAGAGAAAACACCACCTGGAGGAGGGCAGATGCTAGAGTTCCTACCAGAGCTGAGGAAAATGGATACGGTTCATCAGAAGGTGCCACCTGGAGGCAGACCCATGTTAATACAGAGGGGTTAAACAGTGCTTCCAGTGCGGAAAAAGAGGACATATCCGGCCTTACTGTCCCTTATTAAGAAAAGAAAAATCTTCTTATGTTATTACACAGACCTCAGAGAAAGTCTCTGGAAAAGGAGCAGAGTCTAACTCAGATGGAAGACGGTCTGAGACAGTTCAGAAAGAAGAGCCTATAGAGAAACAGTGCTTATTTGTCACTTTGGACACACTTTCAAGTGAATATTTTAGACCCATCAAGATAGATGGAAGTCAAATGCAAGGATATAGAGATACCGGATCTGAAGTGTGTGCTATTAGGCCTGAGCTGGTACCAATTAAGTATCAGAGGACTATATCCCAAATGAATTTAAAGGGATTAGGATCAACAGTTTTATCAAACGTGGTTTCCATACCTATAGAGTATCGTGGTTGGAAAGGAAACTGGAAATTTGCGGTCAACTCGCAAATCCCTTACAATTGTCTCATTGGAAATGACCTTTCCAGAACCCTCAAGATTATGTATAAGGAAGCTGGAAAAGAACACTTGATCCTCAAGCGAACCACAGAACAAGAGACTCAGTGTTTACCCATATGTCAGGACATAGAAGACAGTCCAGAGTCGAGTTCTATTGTGGCTGATTTTGTTAGAAAAGAAGATGGGGAAAGAGAAATTTCTAGAAAACAGAAAGCTGACGAATCACTACAAGCTCTGTTCACTACAGCTCATTCAGACACCCAGGAGCTTACTTCAGAAAACCCATCTAGATTTATAATTCTAGATCAAGTTCTGTATAGGGAGATTTTGCACCAGAAGTCTCCGGAATTAGTGGCTTCCTACAAACAGATAATTGTACCTCAGAGATATAGAGAACATCTCATGAGAGTGGCATATACAGGACCGCAAGGAGGTCACATGGGAGTTAGGCACACCACCCAGCGCATTACCAAGAACTTTTTCTGGCCAAGAATGTATAAACAAATTAAAGAATTCTGCCAGGCATGTGACACCTGCCAGCGTATTGGTTCCGGACGAGATCGGACAAAAGCTCCTTTGATTCCAATGCCACTGATAGAAGAACCATTTTTCCGAGTGGGCATTGATATAATAGGCCCATTGCCTAAACCGACTCGTCGAGGCTGCAGATTTATACTCACCATGATGAATTATGCTACTCGGTACCCTGAGGCAGTAGCATTATCAAATATAGAGACAACTACTTTGGCAAATGCCCTATTGTCGATATGGGCTAGAACAGGTTTCCCAAAAGAACTGATATCGGACCTGGGAACCCAATTTACATCAAGGCTGATGGGGAAACTATTAGAGCTATGTGACATCAGACAACTGACATCTTCTGCATACCATCCGCAGACTAATTGTCTTGTCGAAAATCTCAACAAGACATTAATAAGAATGATCAAAGCCTATGTTCAACAACACCCGAATGATTGGGATGTAAAGCTGCAACAGCTCCTGTTTGCATATAGAGAGATTCCCCATGGGAGTACTGGATACAGCCCTTTTGAATTGTTATATGGCAGGAGAGTCCGAGGACCTCTCGACCTCGTGAGGGAGTTCTGGGAGTCACCTTCAGAACCAGAGCCGGTGCCAGTGACCCGATATCTTCAGGATCTCCAAAAGACAATGGAGACAGCGAGAAACATCGCCAAGGATAACCTTGCATCAGCCCAGCAGAAACAAAAGTCATCGTATGACCTGACGGCGAGAGTCCGAACCTTCAGCGTCGGAGACGAAGTCCTGTACCTGATCCCAGAGAAATCCAACAAGCTTCAACCGAATTGGACAGGCCCATGGACGGTGTCTAAGAAGTTTAATGATGTTAACTATCTGATTTATGATGAACAATTGGACATTGAAAGGCTTGTACATGTTAATATGTTGAAGCCCTATGTTAGTAGAACAGCCAATGTATATACGGTAGTTACGGAAGGAGAAGTAGGAACGTTTTCCTTTTGGGAGGGAAACAGGAAAGCTGATGGGAGTATCAATCGGGTAAAGATTGATGAGGGATTATCCTCAAAACAACAAATGCAAGTTAGGGAGTTACTCCGCAAGTACGAAAAGTTATTTTCCGACCTTCCAGGAAAGGTAGAAGGGGTACAGCATAGTATTCTCACAGGGGATGCACCACCTATCGCGTCCACACCTTATAGGGTTACCGGAAGGTTAATTTAATGTATTGAGAAAGAGATTAAGGAAATGCTAGACATGGGCATTATTGTACCATCCAATAGCCCATGGGCATCGCCTATTGTATTAGTACAGAAACCGGATAATACTATACGTTTCTGTGTAGATTATAGACTTTTGAACAAGGTAACTCAACCGGATAATTATCCGATGCCCCGATTGGATGATTTGTTGGAAAAAATAGGAAGAGCCAACTACATTAGCAGTTTAGATTTGACTAAGGGATTTTGGCAAGTGCCTATCAAATAATAAACTTTTAAGATGGAGTTTATCATTACAAGATTATACCTTTGATATTTTACATGTTAAAGGTAAATCTAATGTGGTAGCGTATTCATTGTCCAGAATACCTTGAAGAACAGGAGATGATGACCGATGAGTTTATGGTTTGTATATAATACAAATGATTTTATAAATGTGGTTAAGTGTTAAAATATCGTTGTATTGTATATGCAATCTGCATTATTTTTGACCTCTCTAGGATTAGAGAAGGTCAAAAATAATTTCCAGGGGTTGGAAGGTATGTGCAGAAGTGTTTATTTTTTATTATAGGATTGAGGATTGAATGTGTATTGAAATGTTTAAATGTTTAGGGAAGGTGCAGTTCTTCAGTAAAGGCCCACCTTGGGGAAGAGTTGCCATAGCAACATGGCTGTGAGGCAGAGGTGGGAGGAGTCAACAGCTTTCTGCCACAGCCAAGAATAGAATTCTGGGGAAGTTTGAATTTTGACAGTTTAACTGTCAGACCAGCTCTAGGGGAGTTGGTACTGAGAAGCTCAGAGAGAGCAGTTGTGTTTAGACCAGATCAAGGTCTATTTTAAGTCCAGAGGTTTGGCTGAGAGAGCCAACCTGTAGTTTATGCTGAGGCATAAAGGTGGCAAGAAACGCCTATTTTACGACTAGTGTATACTAGTAGAATAGATTATAAATTGACCTGACAATCCTTATGAGAAAGTAACAACTGCATAACTTTGTAACATTTTAAGAAAGAAGTCTCTGTGAAAGAATAACCACTAAGCATTGTACCTCTAAGAGAAAATACTGAAACATCGTAACCATCAAGCCAAAGTTCACAACCTAAAAATAAACCTGTTACAGTTTCTTGGTTCATAAGCCTCCTGGTGTTTATATTATTAAAGACAAGCCTCACTCGGAAGCCTAATAGTAATTCACATCATCTCTCTTTACAAACGGTGGTCAAATAGTTACCTCAGTAGTAATTGGTGGCAGCTAGATATACAGTTTCCTCACAGATTGGGGACATCTTTGCTAATTGGTGGCAGTTTTAAGAACGACTCCCTACACATTGGTGGCAGTGGGTGTCATAGCTTGCCCAGCCACAGTTCCATGGTTTTGGGGGTGTCGGGACTTTACAAATTGGTGGCAGAGGTGGATTAGCCTGCCCTGCCATAGTGGAAAAAAAGTTGGACAGTGAATACCGCCTCGTTACAGGCGGGAAACTGTGAGGAGAATAATTTTACCTCACAGCCGGCTGAAAACTCTCCTGAGAGCAGTACTGAAGAATACATAGTGTTGCCACACATCAGCCACACTGTGGATTTCTTAAAGGAACAGCAGGAGAATGAAAGCCTGAGGGGACTGTGGGGGGAAGTTAGCCCTGAGGAGGCAAAACTCACAGAGGCAATCCCTGCTGTGTTCAAGACCTTAAGAAACACTTCATAGTGTTGTTTCAGGTGGCCAGAAAGGCCCTACCCTGTATGAGGAAACCACACAGCTGGTGGTACCTCAGAAGTTCAGGGAAAAGATTATTAAATTAGCCCACGATGTACCGTTTAGCAGACATCTAGGTATCAGGAAGATGAAGGAGCGAATCCAGAGCAGATTATTTTGGCCAAGGATGGGACAAGATGTAGCCGCCTTTTGCCGATCGTGTGAGGCATGCCAGTTTGTAGGCAAAGCCCAAGAGAAGACGAAAGTGTCACACCACAGCACGGTTCCGGCGAACCAAACCGCCGCCATGTCTCTAGTAAGAAGGCAGAGAGGCCAGAAAGCTAGGCTCAGCCGCTTCCCTCAACAGGGCCCCAGCGGTTCAAGGAGAAGCGCAGCACGGCCCTTTCCCATAGAGATAATAACACCTGGAGCCGAGTCAGCTCGCATCCTCCCTTTTCCACAGCTGTCCCAGCTAACGAGATGGAATTCCAGAAGTCTGCAGATAGGAGAGAAATGAAAGACTCCCTTTCTGTTCCCGTGGGAAGGCCCAGGAGAAGTCAGCGCATTGCGGAGTTAGGTAGAGACAAACCTATAAAGACCCAAGTGGGACTTCAGTCTTTATCTCGTGCCAACTTTTTAAAAAAATATATTTTTATTGAGATATTTTAACATATATAATAAAACTGAGAGTATAGAAGGTATAGAGTTAAGGTAAGTAGATAAGTGGGGAAAAAGATGAAAAAGGGAAGGGAAAAAGGAGAGGAAAGAAGAAGAAAAAGAAGATAGAGAGATAGAAGAGTAAAATATCAGAAAAGAGGAGAATATCTAGATAGGAAAATAGAAAGTCTCAAAGTCCTAAAAGATTGCTGATAGATCTTCCAGTCCAGTCTGCGGAGTCCAATTGTTTGCTTGTAGTATCCAAACTTCCCTTATATTTTCTGTCAAGCGCCACTTAAACTTTGTTTCCATTTGGGTTTCACTTGGGTGTTTTCTTAATTTTGCTTAAGTTCTACTTCCTTTAGATATGTTATGAGCTGATTCCAATCGGTTCTATTCTTGCCCCTTTGGTCATTGACTAGATCTTTTAAGATATCAAAATCCATTAATTCTCTTAATTTGAGCAACCAGTCCTCTAGCTCTGGGGGATCCTTGTTTTTCCAGCTTTTAGCAATGACTAATCTTGCTGCGGCTGATATATAGAAGAAAAGTTTATCTTGATTTTTCTTGGTATCATCTTTTATGATGTTGAGAAGATAATATTCTGGCTTGAATTGAAGATTATAGTTCAAAATCTTCTGCGTGTGTACATGGACATTTTTCCAGAATTTTTTTTATTTTTTGGCAATCCCACCAACAATGCATAAATGTTCCCTTATGCCCTTGACATCTCCAACACTTGTCGCTTACATGACTGTAGATCTTTGCTAATTTGGAGGGTGTTAAGTACCAACGAAAGAACATCTTGTACCAATTTTCAGTTACTGATGTGAATCCTGAATACTTGGTCCTCTTCTTCCAGATGTCTTCCCAGTCTTTTAAGCGTATTGGGTGTCCCAGATCTTTTGCCCAGCTTATCATATTTTCTTTTACCAGTTCTTGCTCGGTGTCCCATTCCAGTAGTTGATTGTAGAGCATTTTGATTTGTTTTCTTTCTGAATTCATTACTCTTTCCCATATTGTCTCCTGATCACAAAAGCCTGTTTTGATGTCTATTTTGTAATATTCCTTCATTTGTAGGTATTGAAGCAAGGAAATTTCTTCGTCTATTTTTCTTAGTTCTTCCAGTGGTTTAAGCCTCCAAGACCTCCCCTCTTTCTGTAGTAAGTTTTTATATGTGTGCTGTAAGGACTCACCCATTCTGAGCAGGCCGAAGCCTGTGTTGCAGTTTGGCTCCCTGGTTAGAATAGCTGGCATCCATCTTAGGAAGGGAGTTCCACACAGCAGCCATTAGAGGAAGGTAATTGCCAGAGACAGGGGGAGTGGCTTTAGAGCTCCTCTGTCTAGATACAGTGTCTCCCAGGAGATTGGCTGAGAGCCATAGGGGAGGAGCTGAGCTGACTAGGAGGGAGAAATCCTGTCAGAGAAGTTTAGTCTTGTGCTAGGCTTTGGAGAAGCAACATGCAAGCCTCAGCAGTTAATCTGAATCAGTCTGTTCTATAGCGAAACACCTAGGGATCATTCTGAACTAAGGGGTCATCGGGGTAGCTGACAGCGCTTAGGGTCAGAAGAGAATCAGGGTGCCGCTTAGAGTTTAGAGCCAGCAGGGCTGACTTGGGATAGTCAGTCAGGACACCTTGGAGTCTCTGGATATAGAGAGAAAGGTGGGCTCTGAGACTGGGAGCTAGCACGAGTCTGTTAGCTCATTCAGACAAGACAAGACTCAGGGAACTTTTAGGGTTAGAAGTTCCAAGTTAGAAACACCTGTTCATTACTAGTTTTAATATTAGTGTGACAGAGCTTTTACAGTCAAGTTTTAGCACTGACTGGAATTGTTTAAGATCTAAGAAGAAAAACCTCTAAAGAAACCAATATGCTCCAGCACATTTATTATTCAGTAACCATACGCTCTTGTTGCCTCAATTATTGAACCATCTTTTGTAACCATACACTCTCGTTGCCTCAATAGAAGAACCATTAAGATTTGTGCCTTGTTGTTAAAAGCTTGTTTTAGTTAATAAACTCTTTCTTGTTAACTTTTACAAAGTCTCCATCATACTTCTTCTCAGTTTCCTCTCAGTGGGTGATTTTATTAGAGCATAACTGGAAATCTTATTATTTTTATTTTATTTTAAACAAGAAGTTTATTTAAACAACAAGACAGAAGGGAAAACTATCCAAGATCAAATTTTTGTTTAGAGTAATTTATCCCTACTTAAAGACAGTTTGTTCTACATGTAACAGCTACGTACAAAAAAGTTATAAAATCGTCCTTGGTTGTACAGTGGTAAAGGATAAACATTGAAATTATCCAATCATATAAGGTATGCAAGGTTTTTGTTTTATCAACAATGAGAGCAAAATAACTTACTAGAATATAAAGATAAAAGTTAGAGGACATGCCACTAATGGAGATCACAGACCAGTTTGTTTTTACCATATGATGTTGATCAAACATACCATTGGCCATTTAGTTTTTAAAAATATGCATGTCTGTGCTTATACACCAGTTACGTTATGTACAATAGAAGGAATAGGAAAAGAAATCAAAGAAGAGAGAAAGCTATCCTGCAGTAGTCAAAGATGTGGCTGAACCAAGTCTCGTTCTTCTAATTGTGAATGTGTTGTTTGTGGGGAAAGGAAATTTGGTTCTCTCTTTCAGTACGTTCCTCCTGTCTGCCGCTGAAACACGTCAATTACATCTCCATCTTGCATTTCCAACTGTGCAGGTGTATCTGTTTCTTTGATTCTCTGCCCATCAAAGCAGAATCTGAGTTGGCTCACTGACAAATGCAGACGTTCACAATACAATGCCATTAGTTTCCTAAGTGGAGTATGCAGTAAGTAAAAACTTACTGCAAATGCTACATTAATCTCAAGATTGTAGGGCAAGTTGGAATTGACTTTCAAGTTAAGATCAAAGGGCAACTGGAAATCGTATTTAATTTTAAAATCCTAATAAGAATATTAGGTTGGTGGTAGCGAGTTTTAAGAATTGGGTGTACCAAGTCGTCACATACCCCTATATATATATAAATTTTTTTGGCGGGATCTCTCTCTTGTGTTGCGCCTCCCCTGGGGAAATCCACATAGGGGTTTTGATGTAGAACCTGTTTTTATGCTTCTTCCACACCTTTAATAGGGCTGCCCGGATGTAATGGTTTGTGAAGTTTTTTTCAACCTTGGACTTATCACGCCACAAGTAAGCATGCCACCCTCTTCTGATATCATGACCTTCTAGGTTAAGCATTTTCTTCTTTGAGAGGGTGGCCCAGTCTCTTACCCAGCATAAAGTGGCTGCCTCGTAATATACTTTTAGGTTTGGTAATGACAAACCTCCCCTCTCTTTCTTATCTGTGAGAGTCTTATAACTTATTCTCGACTTCTTTCCCTCCCAGAGGTATCTAAGTATGTCTTTTATCCAGATGTTAAAGAGATAGTTGATTTTGATAATTGGGATGTTCTGGAAAAGAAACAGCATTTTCGGTAGCACATTCATTTTGATGGGAGCAATTTTACCTGTTAAGGTTAAATTGAGGAATTTCCAGTCTTTCACCTTTTTTTATGCTACTCCAGGTCTGTTCATAATTGTTTTTGAGCAATTGGTTGTTCTTGGCTGTAACTTGTATTCCTAGGTATTGTACTTTATTTACCACCTCACATTTGGCTAGCTCTTGAAGTGTTTCTCTCCACTCTTTTCTGATGTTTTTTGTTATAATTTTAGTCTTAGAATAGTTTATTTTCAATCCCGCAACTTCTCCAAATTCTTTTATCTTCTCCATCCAAAGGTGAATTGTTGTTAGGGGGTCTTCGATGGTACACAAGATGTCATCTGCGAACGCTTTGACTTTATGTTCTTCTTTACGAACCCTTAGTCCTTTCAAATTTGGGTCAATCCTAATCGCCTCCAAAAGGAGCTCCAACATCATTATGAATAATAAGGGCGACAGGGGGCACTTTATTTCAGATTTCATTACACTTTGTTTCAGATTTTTGAGACCTAATTGAAGCCACAGATATGTCTGTGTTTACTCTCGCCCTGAAGATGGACCCGTTGAGGTCCGAAACGGGTGCAGCGCGGCGGTAAATCCCCGTAGGCGTATGCTTCGTCTCACCCAAGACATTCCCATCCACTAACATCTGGGGCTGGGGTAGTTGAAACAAGCCTGGCTCTGATTTTCAGTTTGTTGTATCTCTTCGCCATACGACGGGCTATACAGCCAGATATTTACACTGCAGAACGGTGCTACGGCACACTGGCGCTTTTTGCGGCTTGCTTTCTTCCCCCATTGCCCCCCCCCCTTCCGAGTGGGCTCTTACCGGCTTCAGCGGCTCCATAGTGACCACGGAGGTCCTATTTTTCTGGCATACTTACTTACAAGGCATGCTTGCCCTAGATCATTTGCTATATTATTTTAGGGCTTCACCCTTAAAATAGCTTTATTTTGAATTTGAGCGCTACTTGCGCTACGTCATTGACGAGCGATGCTTTTCATCCATAGACGCTATTCTGGGGCGACTACCCCATACGTCACACACTAGCGACATTGCAGTTCACTGAACTAACGCGCCTTCTGGCTTCCCCATCTGGTGAGTTGAGCCTGGCGTGGCAAGCAGACACACTTTCCAGCCTCCTCCGCTGGTCATCACCCATCTGGGATTCTGGGTATCTACTCTTATGTATATTTTGATGGATTTTGCCTTATTTATGTTTTGTATCTAGAGCGATTGTTAGATTTACCCTACATATAACCCTATAAGCATTTGCTGGGGCTCTGTTTATGTATGTATTTACTGTTGCATTTAGCACTATGATGACTTGATGACTCATTGACTGCTATTTTTTGCATTGATGTTTCCCACCTGGAATGTATTGTATTTGATTATATACTGCATGTATTGATTACCTCAATTCTCCTATTGATATGTATGATATATGATGACAGATATATTGTCCTATGTTAGGAATTGGGATGCTCTTTTAATGTTTTGATATATATTGCATTACATTGACATATTGCTACTTTATGTATGTAGTATCTGTTCATTCAGAGTGATTCACTTCTCAGTGTGTTAGTTCATTACTATATACCAGTCCTACACTGTTCTTTTGTTTGTTTGTGCTACATCAGTTTCTGTTGACTGCTGTGGATTTTGCCACTCGTTACCCTGAGGAAATCCCCTTAAAAGAGACAGACTCTAAGATAGTGGCAAACGTGCTGCTAAATCTGTTTGCGCCTGTGGTGTTCCCTAAGTCAATTCTTACTGACCTAGGAACCACCTTCATGTCCCAGATGATGCAGGAGATGTTCCGGGCTTGTGGCATCAAACATCTGACCACCACTACATACCAGCCCCAAGCAAATGGGCTGACAGAAAGGTTCAACGCCACTCTGAACCACATGCTGAGGACCTATGTCCATAAGAACCCTAACGACTGGGATAAGAAGATCCAGCATTTGCTGTTTGCCTATCGAGAGGTGCCGCAGGAGAGCACTCGCTACAGTCCATTCCAGTTGCTGTACGGGAGGACGCCCAGAGGACCCATGGACATCTTGAGAGAGGCCTGGACGGGACAGGAGGAGATTGCAGACAAAGACATTGTCAGCTACCTCGAGGACCTGAGGGGACATTTGTCCATCATCAGAGACTGTGCTGCCGAAAACTTGACCGCAGCCCAGCAGCGTCAGAAGTTGGCCGATCTTCAAGCAAGACCACGAACTTTTGCCGTAGGAGACCAGGTGTTGGTTTTGAAACCTAGGTCCAGAAGAAAGTTGGAGGTGGCCTGGGAGGGACCATACATTGTGGCGGCAAAAGTCTCCGAAGTGGACTATTTGATTTCCAAAGAGACTGACGGGGGTAGATGCAAGAAGCTGCATGTAAATAGGCTAAAACCCTGTGAGGTCGCTCCAATATCTTGAAGAATCACGCAGAGTCCTCTGGTCGGTCCAACAAGTTTTATTAAAGGATCAACACTTTTAAAGTCAAAGCACCTTTCCTTCACCCACACCTCACTTATATACTAACCCCCTCCCCTCCCTTCACCAGCAATGTCCAGGAGAGTTGCATCACTTCCCTCTGACTCAGCAGAACCCCAGGAGATTACATCATCCCATGAGCCAGCAATCCTTCCCAGGCTTGCATCATCCACCACTGCTCAGCCAGCGTTTGTTTTGGCTACGTCAGATTGCGAGTCCCGCGGGCTCCCCAAGGCCGCGGGGATCCATATCTGACAGAATCTCCTCCACCACCTCGTCCTCCCCCTGTGAAGACAAAATGGCATTCAATCCTTCGGTTCTACTGGACTGAAGTATCTTTTCAGGAGGCTGCAGTGAAACGTAGGGTGGATTTTGCCCATCCCTTTCGGCAAGACAAGCTCGTATGTGATCCGATTCACAGCCCTAGCAATCCTAAATGGGCATAAATATTTCGGTCCCAATTTCCGCGAAGGCAATCCCAACTTCACATTCTGGGTGGACAACCAAACCAGATCACCTTCCTGGTATACCTCCCCTTCCTGTCTCCGCCTATCACCAAACAACTTACATGCACGCTGAGCTTTCCTCAAAGCATCAGTCACCACGCTCCGTTCCTCACGAGCCCGAGTACTCCACTCCTCCCTTCCTTCATCTTCCTGCAACACAGGGAGTTGTGGCAACGGCACCATCTCCTGCCCATAAACAACAGAAAACGGCGTCCGCCCGGTCGAAGAGTGCACTGAGCCATTATACGCCATTTCTGCAAACGGCAACAAATCCACCCAATCATTCTGCTACCTATTAGTGTAAATTCGCAGACAGCTTCCCAACGATTTCTGCGTGCGTTCCACAGCGCCATTACACATAGGATGATACGCAGACGTAAGGCCCCATTCAGCCCCCAGGGTTTCCAAAAACTTCTTCCAAAACTGGGCAGTAAACTGCACCCCTCGGTCACTAATCACCTGCTCCGGGCATCCATGCAATCTGTAAACGTGCTGCACATATAACTTGGCCAACTTCTCAGCGGAAGGCAGCCTTACCAATGGAATAAAATGCGCCTGCTTAGAAAACAAATCTAATACTGTCCAAATGTATCGATATCCTCGACTCACCGGCAGCTCGCCTACAAAATCTGTACTCACATGCGTCCAAGGCCAGGTTGGAGATGCCACCACCTGTATTAATCCTTGAGGCTTCGCCGTGGGAGCTTTCCCCCTGGCGCACGCCTCACACCCCTGCACATATCTTTGAACATCCGCTCTCCATCCGGGCCACCAAAATCGTCCTCGCAACCCCAATATCGTCTTGGTCACTTCCCAGTGCCCTGCGGTCTTATGATCATGACACCGTTCCAACACCTTACTTCGCATCCCTCTGGGAACATACAATCTAGACCGAGCAAATCACAATCCCTCCTGTAACTTACACTCCTCTTTGTGGTTGCTTAACCAATCATCCTCTTGGTAATGCCTCTGCATCTCCTCCTGCCAGCCCTCAAGCTTAACCTTCTCCTCCCTCTCCAGGAGTCTTGTCTGAGCTCGGGTCTGCACTCCCAACCCCCACTGCTTCTTAGACAACACTTCCCCCCAACTGGGGACAAGCTGGGGCCCCATCGAAGGGTATCTTGAAAGGGCATCAGCCACTACATTTTCCTTCCCTTTTATATGCCGCAAGATAAAATCAAATCTAGCAAAATACTGCGCCCATCTGACTAACTTCGGAGACAACTTCTGTGGAGTTTTCAAATACTGTAAGTTCTGATGGTCACTCAACACCTCGAATGGATGTATCGCTCCCTCCAAAAAATGACGCCAAGTCTGTAAGGCACACCGCACCGCAAATGCCTCTTTTTCCCAAACCGGCCACTTTCTCTCTTGTTCTGTAAACTTTTTCGAAAAGAAAGCACATGGCCTCAATTCTCCCTTCCTATCTCTCTGCAGCAACGCCCCTCCATAAGCCCAAGCGGAAGCGTCACACTGTACCACGAAGGGCTTTTCCGGATCCGGATGTAATAACAACGGCTCACTAGTGAAAGCTCGTTTCAACTCTTCAAAGGCCTCCTGACACTCCTGGCCCCAAATTAATCGTGCCCCTGGAGATTTCACCTTCTTCGTCTCCCCCTTCCCCCTTGTCTTTAATAATTCTGTAAGCGGAAGGGTAAGAGTCGCAAAACTTGGGATAAATGTCCGATAGAAGTTAGCTAACCCAAGGAAGGCTTGCAACTGTCGCCTAGTCTGTGGAGGTTCCCATTCCAACACATCCTTCACCTTGGTGGGATCCATCGACACCCCCTCCCTGCTAATACGATACCCCAAGAAATCAATTCGCGACTTACCGAACTCACATTTACTAAGCTTCACATACAATTTCGCTTGCCTTAGCCGCTCCAGCACTTCCCGTACTAACTTTACATGCTCCGCTTTAGTTTGCGTCATAACCACAATATCATCTAAATATACATATACCTCTTTATATAACAGCGGATGCAATACTTCATTTATCAATTGCATAAATATACCGGGGGCGCCGGCTAAACCGAATGGCATCACGGCCCATTGATATAATCCGAGAGGACAGGAAAAAGCGGTTTTCCACTTATCACTCCTTTTCACTCTCACCATATGGAAGGCATCGATTAAATCCAATTTAGTAAAATACCTTCCCCCTCCCAACTGGCCCAGCAAATCCTTGATCAGGGGTAGAGGGTAACAGTTCGTAGTGCTCACAGCATTTAATCCCTGATAATCAATACACAATCTCAATTTCCCATCCTTCTTTTCACGGAAGATAACTGGTGCTGCGATCGGGGACTCAGATCTTTCAATGAATCCCTTCTTTAAATAATCATCAATCTGTTCCCTCAATGCTGCCTTTTCCCGCATGGACATCGGATAAATTTTAGGCTTCGGAAGCGCTGCCCCCTCCTTAATTTCTACCCGACATTCCACATTCCTTACTGGCGGAAGACACCTTGCCAACACTGGGTTGAATACATCCGCATAATCCCTGTATTCAACCGGAATTCCCACTTGAGATACACCTTCCCCCTCCAAATTCTCCTCCTTGCTCTCTGGGTTACACAACACAGTCCCAGATTTCCAGTCAATTTCAGGGTTGGCTTGTTCTAACCAAGGCATACCTAATACAATCTTATGATCACTTACAGGGGCTACTACAAAATCAATAACACCATTCCAAGAACCCACACGACTTTTCAACCCTTCTGTACTCAACGGAAATGGACCCCCCCTTCACATAAGTCCCATCTAGTTGTGCAAAATGCACCGGAGCTGGTAAAGACTTAACATCACACTCCAAAGTCTTTACAAGATGAGGGGACATAATGTTCTCTGAACAACCACAGTCCACCAAGGCTTGGTGCTCTTCATAATTCCCCTTAGAGCAGAGTTCCAAAGAGCATTGGATAGTTTTGGGGCCCGAACTCACCCCAGCACCGGGTTGTTCCACTTTTTTTCCTAACGCCCCACCAGCAACAATGGGGCGCTTGGAGTCTGACACCTTCTTCTGCCAACACTGCGCCGCCAAATGACCAGGTCTGCCACAGAGAAAACAGGGCCCTCTTCCAACCGCCGACCTCCTTGGGCCCGCACTGGATCTCCCATCGACAGCACCACGCCTGGGCTCTCCTCGGGATCTCCCCTCCGCACCGCCACGTCTGGACTCTCCCCAGAACCACCCCGACTGGCTTTTCCTCCGCTGCACCTGGGCGAGAATTCCCTCGACATTTCCCGCCAGCTGGATCCAACCATCGATGTCGCCAGGGTCATCCCGATGCAAACACCACTCCAGAATCTCCCTCCGGAGACCATCCTTATACAGCTCCAATAACGTAGCTTGAGACCATTCAGCAACTTTTCCTGCCAAACTCATAAATTCTTCAGAGTATTCCGTTACTGAATGGGACTCCTGAGCCAAGCTACGAAGGGCTTCTTTAGCTTTCACCCATTCCAATGGATCCCTGAAACGGTTTCTTACAGCTCGCAGGAACCCTTGCACGGTCTCGACGATCATGGCATTGAACATACCACTCTGCAGCCCGGCCCTTAAAAGCAGCCCCCACTGCCCGAACACGGCTCGCCTCACTGGGGTACAAATGTCCATAGTCCTCCATATGGTCTCCCACAGTGGCCACAAAGAAGGCAACTTTACAAGCCTCCCCTTCGAACTCGGCTCTAAGAGGCTCTCTTCTTGGCTTATCCCCATACTCCTGAGACCAACGAGCAATTCCGGCTGTCTCTCCAAACCCCCAACCTCTCGGGGAACTTGCATATTGGGCTGACGAAATCCCCTGCCCAAACCAGCCGACGATGCTGGCCGATTAGGCAGTTGCCTCTCACTCCGAGGGTTGTTACTCCACTCGACACCTTCTGCGAGAGCTCCCCTTCCAAACCCCACGCTGAAAGCTTTCCTCGCTCTGGTGGGCTGGGTTCTGGTCTCCCAATCCAGACCAACTCCTGCAGGCACACTGGGACATCTACTCTCGTGTCCTCCTGCCTCCGGCTCTTCTCCACCCATCCAGGAATAATAGGTGAAGTCACCTCCTTCAGGACCACTCCACATGGACTCCAACATCTGCTCCCGCTTTCTCATCTCACGGGACATGCGACGGAAGGTAGCCTCCATCCGGCACTGCAACACCTCCAACTCCGTCGGTGGAACCGACTCCGTGGTCTCACTGCCACCGGAACATCTGGAAGACGGCCTCGTCGTCCTGCGAAGCACTCCTCCTTGAGCCACTTGTGGGGCCACCTGAGCCGGCGCATACCTTGCCGCCGCTTCTCTGGCCCCTCCTCTGGTTCCCTGAAGATCCACCTCAACGGCCCCGCTCCAAGCTGCCGCTTCTCTGGATTCTTCTCCAGCCCCTCGAAAGCCCACCTGAGCTGACGCACACCATGCCGCCACTTCTCTGGACTCATCTGGAAACCCGACCTGCTCCAACGTCTCTTACTCCCATTCCGTCAGTCTTCGGGTTTCCTCCGGATAGAGGTTCCATCCACCAAAATCCTCCTCCGCCATCACTTTAACTTCTCCAAGTTCGGGAAAGTTGAAAGGGCTTTGACTTCTGTGAGGTCGCTCCAATATCTTGAAGAATCACGCAGAGTCCTCTGGTCGGTCCAACAAGTTTTATTAAAGGATCAACACTTTTAAAGTCAAAGCACCTTTTCTTCACCCACACCTCACTTATATACTAACCCCCTCCCATCCCTTCACCAGCAATGTCCAGGAGAGTTGCATCACTTCCCTCTGACTCAGCAGAACCCCAGGAGATTACATCATCCCATGAGCCAGCAATCCTTCCCAGGCTTGCATCATCCACCACTGCTCAGCCAGCGTTTGTTTTGGCTACGTCAGATTGCGAGTCCCGCGGGCTCCCCAAGGCCGCGGGGATCCATATCTGACAAAACCCTATTTTTCTAGAGTCAATGCAGTGTTGCAAAGTCTCCCAGAGGCAGAAGGAGAAGTATCTCTGTCTGGTTGGGGGAGGGTCGATGGTGAATGTAGTTTGCCTGTAATAGAGGAAAATGGTAACCTCACTGCTTCAGAGAAGGAGTAGCTGAGAGAATTGTTACACCACTATAGGGAAGTGTTTTCCAATGTGCCAGGGAGAACCAACTTAACCTGCCACAAAATATACACGGGACAGCTGATCCCATTGCAGCTTCACCTGTAGAGTAGGGGTGCTCATTAGGTAGCTCGGGAGCTACGAGTAGATCTTCGACCCTCTTCCAGATGATCTTCGGGCCTCACCAGCCGAATGGGGTGCTCCTGCCATGTGCGTGCATACCCTGCGCGCACGAGCGCTCCTGCTGCTGGCTTTTGCTCTCGCTGTGCTTCTTTCGCCTGCGGGGCATTGCAGGAAGAAGGAAGCACGAGGCGGGGCCTCTGGAGGGAGCGTCCTGCCTCTCTCGTCCAGAAGCAGCTGTGCAGCCTCCGTTGCCGGCAAGACAGGCAGGGCGGAGCGCTTCCTCTGGATACCCTGCCTCGTGCTTTCTCCTTCCTGCAATGCCCTGCAGGCGGAAGAAGCGCTGCGCTGGCGGAAAACAGCAACAGGAGCATGCGCAATGGCAAGAGTGCTCGGCGCCGGGAGCGCGCAGCGGCAGGGGCAGGTAGATCTTTTGGACTTGGTTGCTTTAAGAGTAGCTCGCATGCTGAAAAAGTGTGAGCACCCCTGCTGTAGAGTAACCGGGGAGCAGGCACAGGTAATCTCCAGATTCAGGAGATGTTGAACCTGGGACTAATTGAATCATCCAGTAGTCCCTGGTCATTGCTGGTAATATTAGTACCTAAGCCAGATAACACCGTGAGGTTTTGTGTGGACTATCGTAAGCTCAATCAGGTAACAACTTCTGATGTCTATCCCATGCCAAGGATAGACGAGTTGATAGAAACTATTGGGTCGGCCAGGTACATTACAACCTTAGATTTGACAAAAGGGTATTGGCAAGTGGCCATGCACCCTGAGGACAGTGAGAAGACCGCTTTTGTGACTCGAAATGGTCTGTATCAGTTCAAGGTGCTCCCATTTGGACTTAAAAATGCACCTGCCACATTCCAACGCTTGATTGACAGGATGCTAAAAAGTATGAGAGGGTTTGTCCAAGCTTATATCGACGACCTCTCAATATTTAGTCAGACCTGGGAAGAGCACCTGGAGCATTTGGCCAAGGTGCTAGAGAAGATCAAGGAGGCTCTCTGAATTTGTCTTTACAATATCCTTATGCTGGCAACCTACATAATTTGCCCACATCATACTAACCAATCAACTATTATATTTTCTTTCTTTGAAAGTATTATGTTTTGAGTATTAGATGAAATGTAAATGAGTGTCACGATGCAAGGACTCGGCCGGCCCCTTTAACACACACACAGAGACGGTATTCAGCTAACTACTTTATTGAAGTAAGAAACCAGTAGAAAAGAGTAATTGTCCATAAAAGTATAAAAAGCAATCCAAAAGTAAGAGTCTGTAGATATCCAAAATAATCACAGGAACTTGGCTTGGCAAAGCTTGAAACAACTTGGCATAGTCTTAGATCAGCTAGCAAAGCTGCATGGAACAAGGAACAAGGCAGGAATCAACAAGGTACAAGAAACTACCTGGCAAACTCAGTCAGGACTTGGTTCCATGGAACCCACGCTCGCTACACCTCTGGTTAGTTCAGAAGTGGCCGAAGCACTGCCGATCCGTTCCCACGGATCGTATACTTAATCCCCTTGGTGTGGCCCGCGACGCTCTAGGCTGCGTCGCCAATCTGTACTACGGGATCTCGCGCTTCTCTGCCTCTCTAGGCTGCGGTGCCAATCCCTCCTGCTGGACTCAGTGCTCTCTCTCCTATCAAAGCTCCGTCCTTGCCTCCCAACATCTGGCGCACTATCTTCATGAGAGCCGAACTCCCTTTGTGCTTCCATGGACTCATCCTCCACTGTTTCCCTGATTCTTTCCTGGGAACCGTGCCCACCTGGTTTCTCATAACTATCTGAATCACTTTCAATGTCAGCCTGATCTCCCCAGTTCCCATCACCATCAGGCCATCCATCATCCCAGGCCAAACTCTCAGTGGGAGAGGAAGGCTCCGCTAACATCTCAGCCCATCCCTCCATCCCTTCCTCTTCTTCCTCTGAATCTGACCCTAATGCAAGTGGGACCCCCGGTGCTGCCCCCTGCCCCCCAGGCACGAAAGGGAACTGGGTTGCTACAATGAGGTGCAATGTATGATGCAATCTAT
>JARBWK010000004.1:54875230-54910303 GCA_030556195.1 Anolis apletophallus | reverse complement strand
CCTAGCCCTGCCCACCTTCATAACTTGCAATAGGCTGGCATTCATGAAACCACATTTCATTACCCAATTAAACAAAGCACTGTTCAGCATTACATTTCTATTTGCTAAGAGCTGTGTCGCAGCATTAATTCTTTAGTCCCATTGTTCTATGTTATTGCCTTATGAGCAAAGTGTTCTTGAATGGCAACATTTCTATGCCGTGCCTCTTACTCTCGTCTCTGGCTGCTAGCATGATTTCTGGCAAGCTATCTAGCTATACTAAGGCCAGTTATTCTAAAACCTTTGCTGTGCATCACTCTCCTCTGACATCACTTCTGCTAAAAGCACCAACTCTGCTTTAGTATAATTATTATCATCATTTTCTGAGGAAGATTTGTTCAGGCGGAGTTTGCCATGATCTTCCTCTGAGGCTGAGAGAGTGCGACTCACCCAAAGTCACTAAGCCAAGCAGGGACCTGAATGCTGGTCTGGTCTCCAAAGCTGTATCATCATAATCATCATCGTCGTGTTTATTTATACCCTGATTTCTCTCTCCTGAAGGAGACTCAAAGCGGCTTTTCAGTAAAAGTATGACCACATAATTGAAAATATACAAATATGCAAACATTAAAACAGAATTAAACATAACAGAATTAAAAATTCAATTAAAATTCATTAAAACATGTTCAAAGTTTTAAAAAACCCCACACAATTGTAGTCCAACATCACATTGCCACTATTTTCAGCATCTTACTGTTAACAAAAAGAAACAGGATATAAAGAATCACATTAGACAAAATAGTCCTGATGGTGTCCACAGGACACCAAAATAGTGGTTTTCGCTATTCAAGATAAGTATCAGTGGCTCTTAACCTGTGGGCTGCAAACCACCAGTGGGCCGCGAGGACGAAAATCTGGTCCACAAGCCTCCTTCCCCTTTATTTTATTTTATTCTATATTTATTTATGCAAAAGCATATAGAGCATTCGGAAGGTTTCACAAAAGAATCTGGAGTAATAAACACCTGAGGCAAAGCACCAAAATCAGTGTGTACAAAGCTATGGTACTGTCTATTCTCCTATATGGGTCTGAAACATGGGGCACCTATCGCCAACACCTACGAATCCTCGAACGCTTTCATCAGCGCTGTCTTCACACAATCCTAAATATACACTTGACCGACTATGTGACTAATGCTGCTGTCCTTGAGCAAGCAGGGATCACCAGCGTTGAGGCCATGCTATTGAAAACACAGCTGCGCTGGGCAGGGCACGTCTCCAGGATGGAGGACCACCAAGATACTACTCTATGGTGAACTCGCCACATGTCAGTGCAAGAGAGGTGCCCCAAAAAAGAGATATAAGGACTCCCTGAAACAACATCTCAGGCTCGGCCAGATTGATCACCAACAATGGTCCACCCTGGCCTCACATCGGGAGGCATGGAGACGCACTATCCACAATGCTGCGGCCTCTTTCGAGAAGACACGCTGAATGAGTCTCGAAGAGAAACGAGAACGCAGAAAGAACGCAACTTGGAAACAACATCACCCAAGGAGACTTTCTGCTGTGCGTTCTGCAACCGAACTTGCCTATCTCAGATTGGCCTTTTTAGTCTTCAACGCGCTTGTAAAAAGCGTGGGATGAGTCCTTCCTGAATCTTCGTTCGCGAAGTAATGCCAGAGATATATATATATATTTATTTTATCACTGCTCCTTTTGCGCTGCCTGCCACTCCTTCCCTGTCGCTGACCATGGCATATGTTTTGTATCGGAAACTAGAGCTGATGTGGTGTATCCAATGCAATTTTCTGAATCGGCACCCCAAACCAAATCTAAAGTTGACCAAAAACTGATTTGTAACCTTTTTGGTACTTACTAACTTTGCAGAGTGGTCCCTGGTCAAAAAGGTTTGGGAACCAAACCACTGAGAGAGAGATTCATATAGTACTATCTGTACCCGGCACGCGTTGCTGTGCCCTATTTAGGAGATGCGAGAAAGTCTGAGTATGTAAGGGTTGGAATTGATGTTACTTATGTTCTTTGTGGGGTCATGGCTGTGTCGTTGTGGGTTGTTCTGGTGGGTGGGATGTTGAAGTCCTGTGGAGTTGTCGGTGTGTGGTGTTCCTGGTGTTCTGCAGAGCTTGTGGATATACAATGTTTTTTGTCTTTCCGTCTGCTGTGTTGATGTAGAGGTTCTGTGGTTTCCCAACTCTGGAGCACGCTATGTAGAGTTGTCCGTGGGAGAAGCATTCTGTGTCAAGGTCTGTGCCACAGATTTGTAGTGTTTGTCCTTGAGCCTTGTTTATGGTGATGGCAAAAGCTAGTGTAGTGCAGTGTCTTTCTGTTCTGGCATTTGTTCTGCCCTTTTTTGTGTGATGTATGTAGCGTTGCGAGTGTGTCGTCCGATGCTGTTCTTTTTAGGAGACATGGCTTGTCTTTTGGGTCAGCTTATGCCTGTGTGGAAGGAAGGAATGGCATACAAATGGGTTGAGCAGTAGACGCAAGGTTGTGTTATGTGCGTATTGTGTTGTGTGTAGGTATTACTTTTGTGTTATTCTGGGGGTATGTGTTTGTCAGTGGTGCCTGTGTCCCTGGTGCCCTATTTGTCTCCCTCCTAGATCTTGACCGTGGCAGTTTAACCCTCAACTGAAATCTCTCAGCATTCTAAGTGGCTTTGCCCACCATTACTATGGTAACTGATGTTGGCCAATGGGTTTCGCTGGCTGCCGCAGAGGATGCTGGGAAATGTAGTTTTATTTTCTCGTGGTTTTGGGGGCCTTTTAGGTTTTGGGGGGGAAAGTTTCTTTGCTACAAACGTACCTTGCTTGAGGCCTATTTCTGTTGGCAAGTTTTGTGTTTCTGCGTTGTAAGGTTTCTCTGTTTGAGGTAGTCTTCACATGACGACTCTTCCTTTATATAATAGATTTTGACATATTGCATGTTGTTAATCCTTTTTTTTTTAATGCTGTGGGCACGTCTCATTGAGAAGGAAGTGGAATAATAATAATCACCATCATCATCATCATAGATCTGCAGGGTGCATTTATTTCACAAGAGAACTGGATGACTATGATTCCACCCCAAAAGTTGGGTTTTAGATGCATTAACTGTGATGGAAGGTAAGCAATTTGAGGGCGTATTTTTCTGATACTGAGTGGAAGGAAAGTGTAAAAGGCTGACATGAGGCGAACAGGCTGCAAGTCCTAGAAGAGCGCTGGTTTCTCTTGAGGGTGGGCAAGATAAGGGCCCATTATGTCCCTCCGCCAGGCCTTATGGTGGTTTATAGGTTGCCAGGGCAACGCACTCCGCTGCCATCCTCTCCCCCTCCCCCGCCCCTCCGCCCCGAGATCCTCGCGCTGCTCTTTCAGCTGCCACTCCTTTGTTGCCACGGGCGGCGGAGCAGGAAAAAAAGAGACTTAAAGAAGTGTTTGTTTCTGATTGGGCCTCTCCGAGGCTCGCTCATTAGCATATGAGGACGGAGCGCGGCTTGGCAGGGGCGCGAGCCGATTGGCTGAGGCTGGAGGTGAGGCTGTGGGGTGATCCCGACAGGAGGCGAACTCTGTTTGGGCCAAGCCGAGCCCAAACAGAGGCGGCGCGCGAGAGCTTTGAGGACGGACGGACGGGCGCGCGCGCGCACTCGCGCCCCTGCTGCGCCTGTGACCTCTTTTGCCTGAAGGGGCGGGGCGCGCGCCTGTCCCGACTCCCGGGCTTTGCACGCCTTTTCTGTTTCTCTAATTGGTCTTCGCTGCCGGCTTGATGAGAGCTCCAGATACGCTCCTCCCTGCCGGCTTTGAAAGGCGGGCGAACACGCGGGAGCGGCGTGTCCACGTTGGCAAGGCGGGCTGTTCACGCGGCGGAAACGTGAAAGGCCTCCCCGCCGTGCATGATACCCCCACTAATGTCGAGCAGGCCGACCTGCCTCACCCGGGATGCACTCTATAGACTCCCAAAATGGGAACGCCGACACATTTAAAAAGAAGGGGGTCGGAGGAAACATTTCAACGCTTTCAAAACCCTCCAAACTTTGCTCCTCCAGGTTCTTTGGACTTCAACTCCCAGAATCCCCAGGCAGCTTGGCCAAGAGTTGGGAAAACAGTACTGGAAGCGGAAGTCCAAACCTGGAGGAAAAAAAAAAGTTTGATTTCAGGTGCATCCCAATTGTAGAATTAATGCAGTTGGACACAACTATAACCATCGTGGCTCAATGTAATAGAATCCTGGAATTTATAGTTTGTTGAGCCACCAGCACCCTTTGGCAGAGAAGACCTTGTAAAACTACAACTCCCTTGATTCCATAGCGTTGTGCCATGGCAGTTGAAATGGTATCAAACCTCAGTAATTCTACAACGTATGTACACCCCTTCGAGGAAAGAGGCCTGTTTATATGGGTTTTGCACTTTGGCTATTTGGTTTTGTGACCACCTGGGTGCTCAGTTCTCATTACACACAATTGTGTCTCAAAAATACACATTTTGTCTTCTGTTAAAATTAATGCAGTTCGACACAACGTTGACCATTGTGGTTCAATGCAGTAAGAATCCTGGAATTCATAGTTTGGTGAGCCACCAGCAGGCTTTGACAGAGAAGGCTAAAGACTTTGTAAAACTACAACTGCATTAATTCTATAATGTAGATGCACCCCTTGCGGAAAGAGGCCTGGAGCAAACATACACATTTTGTCTTCTGTAAAATGGCAAAATCAAGGCTTGCCTTTTGCAAGTTTGTTTTTGGGGGGGGCAATATTTTCAAGTCATGGATGGATGAATTCAGTGGATACAGTGGTGACATTGTTATTACTACTACTACTACTACTACTACTACTCTGCTTTTTCTCTCCCAAAAAGAGACTCAGGGCCCTTCCAGACAGGCCCTGTATTGCAGGATCTGATCCCAGATTTTCTGTTTATCCCAGATAATAATGCAATATAATTTAAAAGCCAAACACACACACACATAGTTATGAGTTCCGTTCAGAGGACAATGTTCTTACAACTTCCAGAAACCCCCAGTTGGCTTGACCTGAGGCCCAGGCTGTAGTGTAAACATACTGAACTAAAGACCTTGTTGCCAAGTAAACAACTGGACATAGATTTGAACCTGAATGTGTTATTTATTGTGTGGTATAACAAGAGACAAAAACACAGTCTTTTCTGTTGGTCTTGGGGGTTCTGTGTGGGAAGTTTGGCCCAATTCTATCATTGGTGGGATTCAGAATGCTCTTTGTAGGTGAACTATAAATCCCAGCAACCACAACTCCCAAATGCCAGTGTCTATTTCCCCCAAACTTCACCAGTGCTCATATCTGGGCATATTGAGTGTTCATGCCAAGTTTGGTCTAGATCTATCATTGTTTGGGTCCACAGTGCTCTCTGGTTGTAGGTGAACTATCACTCCAAAACTCAAGGTCCATGCCCACCAAACCCTTCCAGTATTTTGTTGGTCATGGGAGTTCTGTGCGGGAAGTTTGGCCCAATTCTATCATTGGTGCGATTCAGAATGCTCTTTGTAGGCGAACTATAAATCCCAGCAACTACAACTCCCAAATGTCAGGGTCTATTTCCCCCAAACTCCACCAGTGCTCATATCTCGGCATATTAGAGCTTTGTTTTATAATTCTGATTTTAATACTTGTCTGTTTTAATGCTGCATCTTCATGTAAATCGCCCGGAGCATCTGGGACGGAGGGCGATTAACAAATATTAAATTTGAATGAATGAATGAATGAATATTATAAATCCCAGCAACTTAGGGTTGCCATTTTTTGATATAAGAAATAAGGGACATTTACGGGATTTTTCACAAAAATAAGGGACACTTCATTAAAAACTTGAAACTCAAACATTAGGTAGAAATTGTTTTATTAACAGAATAAGATAATGATTGAAACTCACAAAAGAAACTGACTTACACCCTCTTAACAGGACATGGTATGTTTCTGCATGCTTTGTCATGCAGAAAAAACATTATCAGAACTACCTTATTTTCTCCATCTGTATTTAGTACTTGACTTTGCTGACTTTAAAAGTGCACTGTCTAAACATTAAAACCGTGGAAACCGCAGCGCGCACCTTCCTCTGGCCAGCCCCGCCAAGTCCTGTCCTGCTAGGCAAAAATAAGGGACAGGGCCTGAAAATAAGGGACACAAATTTTAGGGCCAAAATAAGGGACGTCCCTTAGAATAAGGGACATATGGCAACCCTACAGCAACTACAACTCCCAAATGTCAAGGTGTATTTCCCCAAACTCCACCATTGTTCACATTTGGGCATATTGAGTATTTGTGCAAGATTTGCGTCCATCCTTGTTTGAGTCCATAGTGCTTTCTGGATGTAGCTGAACTACAACTCCTAAACTCAAGGTCAATGCCCACCAAACCCTTCCAGTTTTTCTGTTGGTTATGGGAATTCTGTGTGCTGTCGTTGGTGGAGTTCAGAGTGCTCTTTGATGGGAGGTGAACTATAAATCCCAGCCACTACAACTCCCAAGTGACAAAATCAATCCCCCCAACCCCACCAGGATTCAAATTTGGGTTTAGTCCAGTGAACTTAAATGGAAGTACTATATATCCAGCATATCATTAGGATTCAGAAGTGTAGCAAAATTAAAGTTGTGAAGTAGGAACGAAAATAATTTTATGTTTGGGGGTCACCACAACACGAGGAACTGTATTAAGGGCTTAATCTTAGGAAGGTTGAGAAGTAGCCATCCATCCAAACACTATCCACTGGGCACAAATTCGGCAGGATACACCCCAAAGTCCTGGGGCGGGAAGTGAAGCCTCCAGTTCGGTTTTCGTGTCCTGTCAGTAAGTCTATCCCTCAGACGATGCCAGGGATTCCTGCTTCTCGTTTGCTTTGGCAGCGAGGGCTGGGAAAACCCAGGCGCCGGTTCCTGGAAGCTGCCTGTGTGTAACAACATCCTTCTGGGTTTCCCTGCCTGCTGTACCTCCCTCCGCTTTGAGTCCGGATCTTGCTGTCAAGGCTTCAGCAGGAAGAGGTTCAAACGAGCCCCTTTGATTGCTGGGCTTTGCCGGCAGCCGACGCCTCTTGCATCCCAGCCGCGGAGGCAGAATTGACGTCTGGGAGGGAGGGAGTCTGCGTGAGAACCCGAAGCGCCTGGAGAGCAGCCTTCCTCGCGGTGCCGGGCTCCTTTTTTCGCAGGGTGGAAGGAAGGAAGGGAAGCAGGCGGGGCTGCTGCTGCTTCCTGGGGAGTCGCTCTCTCGCTCGCTCGCTGGCTCACTCCTCCCCACTCACTCCCCTTCCCCCTCCTCGCCGCACTGCAAGGGGCTGGCCCTTGGAAGCACCTCGGTTTAACCTACACGCTATAAATACCCAGCAAAGGCGGCAGGCTGCAGCCAGGAGGAGAACCGGATCGTCGTCCCTATTTGCAACCCACGGTGAGTGAGTGAGCAAGGAAGTGGCCTCATTTAGGCTTGGGTTGCTTTCCATTCGCTGCTTTGAATGGCAAGACGTGGCTTGGGGGAGGGGATTGGGGGGGGGGATGGAAAGCTCGCTTCCTGCATTCATTTCCCCATTAGGACTCCCCCCCACCCCTGCCCACCAGACTCAGAGAGAGAGAAGGGGGGGGGGTCCAGCTGCTCTTTTCTCCGCCCCGCTTTTATGCAACCAATCCTCAAACTCGAGCCAATGCCGGTTTTTTCCCCCCTCTTCGCTTCGGGCGGCGGCTCTGGAGGAATTGGGGCTCAGAACAAGATCCGGGTCCTTCAAGGCCACCTCAGGTTTCTGGGGCGCTCTGTTTATGCCCAGGAGTGCTCTCCTCCTCCTCCCGCGCTCCCACCCCAGGGGATTCGGCCCTGTGGGTCAGAAGGAGAGAATGGATGGAGCTGCTGAGGGTGTGAGGCCGCCTATTGATGGGGCGCTCTGCTTACGCTCAGGAGTACTTTCTACATGCGCTGGCGTTAGAGAACCGGCTGAGCTTTAGCTGTGGGGAGCAGCAATGGGGGTAGAAGTAGATCCAGCCCCTGGGAAAGAGAGGAGAAGGTCAAGTTATTGGTAGGGCACTCTGCTTATGCTCAGGAGTACTCTCCACATGTGCTGGCGTTACTGAGAGCCGGCTGGGCTTTAGCTATGTGGAGTAGCAATGGGTTAGAAGTAGATCCAGCCCCTGGGAAAGAGAGGAGAAGGTCAAGTTATTGGTAGAGCACTCAGCTTTATCAATGTGGAGTAGCAATGGGTTAGAAGTAGATCCAGCCTCTGGGAAAGGGAGAAGGTCAAGTTATTGGTAGGGCACTCTGCTTATGCTCAGGAGTACTCTCCACATGTGCTGGCGTTACTGGATTTAGCTGTGGGGGAGTCAGAAGAAGATCCAGCCCCTGGGAAAGGGAGAATCGGAGGACGAGTATTCGTGTGGATTGTTGTGTGTTTTCCGGGCTGTATGGCCGTTTTCCAGAAGCATTATCTCCTGACGTTTCGCCTGCATCTTTGCTAAGCATCCGAGGAGGAGGAGGAGGAGGAGGAGGTGGTGTGCTTCGTGTGCTGCTCCCATTACTGGAGAGCCGGCTCGGGTTCAGCTGTGAGGAGTCTCAATGGGGCGCAGAGGAAGCGGCTGAGCCGCTTTGAGTATGCTCAGGAGCCCGTCCCCGGGGAGCCGGCCGAGGGAGGCGGGGAGGGAGCGCGAGCGAGGGGGCGGGGCCTCCTCGTGCCCCTCCCCGAATATGAGCCCGGCCGGGGCTAATGCTTTTCGCGAGTGCTGAGAGAGAGAGAGAGAGAGAGAGGGATGTTGGCGGTCGGAAGGGTGTCCTGAGGAGGGGAAGGAAGCCGGGGAGGAAGGGCCCGAAGGAGCTGCTCGTCACCGCCATCTTTTGTCCTCTTCCCTTTCGCAGTTCCCTCCCTCCCGCGCCTGCCTGCCTGCCTGCCTGCCTGAGGAGAAACCTGTGGCGCCATCCTATCCTTTACTCCTGCGAGGCAAAGGAGCGGGAAGACTTCCGCCGTGCCTTTCTCTTTGAGGGACCCGAGGCGGCCTCCTCTTTGCCTTCTCCGCCTGGCCCTTTCCCTCCTTCCCTGGGCCTCCAAGCCGCCGGGCCAGCTGGGAACTCCCTGGGCCTGCCTCCCGCCTCCAAGATGATGCAGATCTACGAGTCGTACAGCCAGAAGCACTCCCTCTTCAACGCCATGAACCGCTTTATCGGGGCGGTGAACAACATGGACCAGACGGTGATGGTGCCCAGCCTGCTCCGCGACGTGCCCCTCCTCCTGGAGGAGCTGGACTCCGGCGGCGGGGGTGCGGAGGAGCCCGAGGCCCAGCTGAACGGGCCCAACGGAGGGCCCAACGGCGGCGGGGGCGGCGTGGTGGGCGCCTACTGCTCCTGCCGGGACATGTACAGCCATTACCTGCTGCTCAAGTCCATCCGCAACGACATCGAGTGGGGCGTGGTGCAAGGGGGCGCCGTGGAGGAGGCCCCCGCCCGGAAGAAGGACAAGGGGGGCTCGCTGGACATTGGCCGGGGGGCCCCCGAGGGCCACGAAGACGACGAGGAGGTGGAGGAGGACCTGGAGAAGCAGTTCCACTACCACCTCAGCGGACTCCACACGGTGCTGGGCAAGCTCACCCGCAAGGCCAACGTGCTCACCAACCGATACAAGCAGGAGATCGGGGGCAACAGCTGGGGACACTGAAGGGGCCAGCAGCGGGGATGGGGGGCACCCTCCCGCCTGCCCGCCCGCCCGCCCACTACCTCTCCTGTTCAGGGCCAGAGAATCAGGAGGAGGTTGGAAAGGGCTAGGGGGAAAAAGTGGGGGCCAAAACAGAGTGTGTGTGAGAGACTAGTTTGTGTGTATGTGGGGGTGTTATTTGATGTGCAACAGGAATGAGGTGCAAAGGAATATTGCCGAGTCAGGAAGAGCACAGGAGGGGGTTGGAAGGGGGCCAGGGTCAAATATTGGCAAAAGTGGACCCTGGGTGTTAATGAACGCAGGAGAGATTTGTGCAGATAGATGTGTGGAGATAATCTTCTATGATGTGCAACAGGAACGAGGTACAACGAGTCTGGAAGAACAAAGGAGGTTGGGCAGGGCCAGAGTAAAATGTTGGCAAGGGTAAATCCTGGGTGTCAATGTATGCATGAGAGATTTATGCAGATGTGTGGGGAGATATTCTTCTAGGACAGGCACGGGCAAACTTCAGCCCTCCGGGTGTTTTGGACTTCACCGCCCACAGTTCCTAACAGCCTGTCGACTGTTAGGAATTGTGGGAGTTGAAGTCCAAAACCCCTGGAAGGCCAAAAGTTTGCCCATGCCTGTTCTATGATGTCCAAGAGGAATTAAGTGCAAAATAATATTAGCCAGGAAAAGGCTAAGGTCAAATGTTGGCAGGAGTGATGTATGCGTGAGTGACGCTGGGTGATGTCTTCCTATGATCTGCAAGAAGAATTAGACTGAGAAGAATATTGCAGAACCAGGAAGTCAAAATAAGGTTGGAAAGGGGTTATTCTTTATGATTCTAAGGGCTAGGGCTATGGTTCTCAGCCTGTGGGTCCCTGGGTGTTTTGGCCTACCAATTCCCAGAAATCCCAGCCAGTTTACCAGCTGTTAGGCTTACTGGGAGTTAAAGGCCAAAACACCTGGGGACCCACAGGTTGAGAACCACTGGGCTGTGAGGAGTGGTTTCTGCATGTGTATGGAGAGATGTTCTTCTATGGTCTGCAAGACATATTGCAAGGTCAATTGTGAGCGAGTTAAAACTGATGTGGAGTACACGGAAGAGAGACATTATTTTCATGCTAGGCACATCCTGTGACTTTTTGTGGTTGGCAACTGTGAATGTTCAGGGAGGCAGGGTAAATCATCTCTGCCCAAGCGCCGTGGGCATAAATTTAGACAGCCAAGTGTAGCGTTACCCAGTTCGGAGGGCACAGTATGAGGTACAAGTGGCTCAGGCCAGTTACTGAAAGAGAGTGTTTGTAGTCACTTGGAAAGCGGAGTGCACATGTGTGTGATGGCGGCGGCAATAGTAGTGGCAATTGCATCACTCCTTTTTTCTGTTTTTGCACTACTTTTGTAATATTAATATATATGTATATAAAGCCCAAGGATTCTCTTCTTTTCATGCTCTTAGAGCTTCAGGCATCAGAATTTTTTATCAGTGCGCGAAGATGAACTTTCATCAATACTAGTTAAAATGTGGGGTTTTTTTAACAGGCAGGGTGAACAGTTCTTGTTCCTCCATAAAGGCACTTTCCTTTACATATCCTACAACTGGTTAATATGAATCTGCAGATATGTCATTGAATAACTGTTTATATTCCATTGCAGAGGATGGAACCAGTTCACTAATGTGCATCCATATTTCAATGGATGGGTAAAGGGTCTCACTGTTGTACATGCACTGAAGATTATTTAAAACTTTTTTTATTCAGATGTAGAGTATATTCTAAATAAATAAGCAAATATATTGACTGAAATGGACCTAACTGTTTTTATACTGTGCCTCTACTTGAATTAAATGGTAACATTTACAACACACAGGTTCTGGGTACATATATTTTTCAAGCCACTATAAAAGGGAGGGGCTTGTTCCAATTCAGTATAGCAGCAGTGTTTGCAGAAACAGCCCCGTGTTTCCCACTTTCCCTTTTCTCTTGTAAGAACTCCCAATATGTCCTCATTTTTTCTTTTTAATTAATAATGTATATTCCATTTGCCATGGAATTCAAGGTGATGTCCCAAGGATTCCTAGGACATTTTGTGTGCAGGCATTTTTCACATCCAGACCTATTGTGCTCAGCAAAGTGGCAACAACATGCATGTCTTGGTCATCCCCTTGGCTCTTTGAAGGGTTGTGAACTTAGTATTCAGTTATACATTACGCCCACGTTAAGATTGAACTGCTTTTATTGAGTATAATCCAAGCACTTTTATTAAAAATATGAATGCCAATGTGTCCATGCTAGATTAGATAAGTAAAAGGTAAATGCCACTTGTTTACAGCACAGGCTCCCAATCCATCTCAAACAGATGGTTGCTTTAAAAAAAATAGCATATATATAGGGAGGGGGGAGGGAGGACACAGTATCTCAGTAAACTTCAAGGCATCTTTGGAAGTCAGAAATTTGAAAGAATATTTATATAAAATATATGGATATTTGTAGCATGCCTTCAAGTAGTTTCTGACCTGTGGTGACCCTATCACTTAGTTTTCTTGGCAAGATGGATTCATTTTACTTTCCTGTGAGTCTGAGGGTCCTTTCACACAGCCATAATAACTAGAATATCAAGGCAGATAATGTGGGATTTTATACAGCTGTGTGAAAGGGCCCTGAGAGAGTGTGATTTACTCTTAACTCATCCAATTAGTTTCATGACCAAGTGGGAATTCAAACCCTGGTCTCCAGAATTGTATTTCAATGCTCAAATCACTATACCACACTGGCGCGCTCTCTCTCTCTTTCTTTTTCTCTTTCTCTCTCTCTCCCTCTTTCTCTCACACACACACAAACAACATTAAAATATACAGTATATTAAAATATACTTTAGAATTAATCAGATGTAATTTGCCATAACTATATACTGTAAATGTGCTTTGTTAGGGGAAGTGTTTCCACTGCGGAAGTCTTGGAATCATCTCCACTATGTGTAGGATTTTCTAATTTAATTCTGAATGTATTATTCTGAGTTGTACTTGAAATAGGGCTAAAAGACTTATATGAATGAGGATATGAACACAAACACCCTTTCAGTCCAGTATAGCTATGTTAATACACAGCCGGCCTAATCCACAATCCTCTTAAACCTTCTTTTCACAACTGAGTTGTGGATTGGTCCATTTCAAGGTTACACTTAAAGCTTCAAATCTTGCACTTTTAAAACCAAAAATACCCCCATAATGATGTAAACCCTTCTAACCCTTGTTCAGGCATGTAAAACAAAAAAACAAACCCTGAATACCTTAATCTGGGGTATTTTGTGGCCCCAATGAGAATTACAGTGCATTGCAGTGTATAAAAGTCTCCCATGTCCATAGGAGTGTTTGTGGATGCAGACTCAAGGATATACAGTACTTCAATACCCACATGCTCAGCGCCAGGAAATGAACGATCACTTGAGGTGGAACATTTGTTTTGAATAGCTGCCAATCCTTTTGCTCCCCACCCACTTCCTTTTTTTCGTCTGCAAAAAACTAAGCAACATAAAAGCAGTAGACTTACTGGGTTAAGTTTCTTCCAGCCATTTTTTGTGTCACAAAACATTTGTACGTTCTTAAGGAGTCAATGCTTCAATAACAAAACAGCCTCATAAGTCGTTCTGTGTGGGTTCTGCAACAAAATACAGTTCTGAAGACCAAAATGCCCCATTTACCTGGAGAATGATTACGATGCAAATGCAAGGGTAATAAATATTATCCCATGTTCTGTTTCCTCTTATTTGGTAGCATCATGTCACAGCATACAAATGCCTCACTACTTTGGATTGCATTTTAAATTGAGAAGCTGGGAGGGGGAGGGCATGTTAAATACACCCTTCACCAAAAGGTTGCATTAATAAATATGAGGAGGGTAAAATATTATTTTAATGGTCTATAATGTTTGTTGCTTTAAAAAACCAGCTGTATTTCTTTTTAAAAATATGATTTGTAATTAAAGCTGCAATTAACATAAGGAAACTTGTTAATAGGTTACCTATATAGTCCTTTAAAAACATTCTAAAGTATGATGACTTGATAGTGTCAGCACACTATCAAATTTGTTGGCATCCTATTAGTTCTAGAAGCTGGAGCCTACATGTAACAATTGGTTCCTATTAAAATATAACTAACTGGTAAGTCCACACTCAACCAAAGTTGTATTAAATGGGTCTTTTATAATTGGGACTAATAGACCTGCAAAATCGTGAATCACAGGGATGCAGGATATATGACATGTGAGATTTCTCCCCAAACATAGATAAGTATCTACAGAGTTTTTAAAATGTGTTCTAAAACTTATTTAGTAATCTCTTTGCCCCAGTCCTTCTCAAGCATGCAAAGGCATCACACAAATCCAAGCATATAAAAGAGTTAATTTTAGTTGTGGCTTTATAAAATAGATTATTTGTAAGTATGTGAACCAGGGAGACCAACACTTCTGTGTGTTCAAATCGACCCCTGTTCTCTGATTTGACTTTTGGAGTGAAATGGGGAAACGAGTTTGATCCCCAATCAGCCATGGAAACCAACTCTGGGTATGTCATGCTCTCTCAGGAGGAAAGCAGTGGCAAACAGTGTCTAAGTACTCCCAGGAAAACCATGCTAGTGTTATAAGTCAGTTGATTGGAAGGAATAGGGCAACAAGCCTGAACTAAGCTTCAGATGCTGCAATTCTATGCCTAATTTTCTGGGTGTAACTCCATTGCTGGACACAATAGGGCTGTATATGTTCCATGTTGTTCCCAATATGTTGTTTCTTTATTGGCTAGAGATGAATTGTGGGGTGTGAAAACTGCCATGCTTCTTGCTGGTAAGCTGCCATCAGTTGAAACACCGTTTTATTTAGCCCCTCCCTCACATGTTATTCAGAAATTAGAAAATGACTGTTTTTGTCCTGATCGTGTTGATGTTTTTTGTTTTTGCCCACTTTTTATAGCAACATTGCATTTTGCTTGGGTGTAAAACCTTGAATAATCCTGCTCAGCAGTTTAGCCACCTGGCAATAGTTGATTCTCAACAGCTGCACCTACTGTAGCCTACTATTGATCTCCAGGCACTAAAATTGAAGACACACAGACATAAGTGAGAGAACTTCCTGGGTATGCTGTCATTTTACAAGGCAGACAAATTAAAAGGTATAGAAACAATCTAGGTCAGTTCTATTAATGAGAAAATGGGTGGAAACAGACAACCTGCTTGCTCAAACATCTGATCAAACCATAGGTTGCTTATGGCTGTGTTTAATATCAATATTTATGAATTGTGCAATTAAGACTAGTATTAATACATGACATGGGCAAAATGCCTTTCTAGATGACCTGGAGAGGAAACAATACCTGGCTGGATCCCATGAACTGATGTTTCATCTACATATATACAAATGAGTGAAGGTGAAATCCAAAACGCCCAAAGAAAAAGAAAAATAATTTAATGTGAAATAACTTCTATTACATAAACCCAAAGATCACAAAGCACTGCACACTTGTTGATTGACCAGAAATGTAGGTTATATAATTTAAAGTCAGTCCCAACCCCCTGTCTAGCCTAATGAATTCTGAGGAATCACTTATTTCCATGTCTCTCTTTCCTCCTCTATTATTTTCCTAGGACTCTTTGATTGTAAGTCTCTTGGGTTAGGGGCTTGACATAACTGTTGTAAAGCACCATAAGCTCACATGGTGCTTTATAAATAAATAAAATCTCCCCTTAGAAAGATATGGCGTGACTTGTAGCTTATGTGGGTTAGTGATACAATTTCTTAATAAATATTGCATTAACAGCCAGCAGCTGATCAGAAGTTGTGTGCCTTTAAATCATGTCTCATGTATAGAGATCCTAGTTTTCTTTTTCTTGGGCTGAGAGTGTGTGACTTATCCAGGGCCACGCAGTGGGTTATCATGGCTGATCAGGTTGGTAGCTGGATAATTGAGAGACCTACTGTTTTCAATGGAAGAAAAAATTTCAAAGAGTACAAGCGAAGTTCATCTAACTATGAGCCACTTTCCTGTGCTTTAGGGATCACACAAGTAGGGTATTTGCAAAACAGGGAAAGAAAGATGGCAAGAGGGTGAGGTATTCCTACATAAAATTTCTGCTAACCTTGTTCTCTTTCAGGACACCCTTTTCCATTTTATCCAACTTGTGTCCCTTTCACATTACACAATAACAGTACTATGCTTCTACTTTAGCTACCATGATTGCATCCTGCAGTTGGTAATTTGGGGAGACTGGCTGGGAATTCCTCCCTGAACTGCAAATCCCAAAATTCCATAGGATTTACTATGGCAGTAAAAGTGGGATCATAGCATGATTAATTGTGTAGTAAGAAAATGGATTCCTGGTTTTCCACTCCCAAGCACTGGTCAGGGAGCATTCCACAGCCTCTGTGTATATTATATTCTAATTAAAAGATTTTTGAGTTCAAACCACCCTCGTTAGGGTCGACACCCTCATATTTGTGCACTTGCCTTGCAAAAGAACGTCCACTTGATAATTCATTTTATTCTAAGCCTTTCCCCCACTGCAAAAAAAGCAGGAAAGCTAATACTAAAACACTCTTCTTCCTGATATGCCCAGCATCATATGTTATTTAGCATGGTGATGCACGTTCTGGCCTCACCCCACAGAAGCAGAGGAAAGTGGAGGTTTTATGGCTTTAGCTTGTGTAAGCAGTTCATCAGAATCCCTTACATTGTAATGATGCTTCCTGTATACTTGAGTCAGAAATATCCCAACATTTCTCTGCTTTTAGCACACCAGGCTAGATCATGGCTGCATTCTGAATATCTACGTGAAATAATGTACAATGTCAGTTTTAGTGGGTTAAGCATCCTCTATTCGTCTCCTAGAGCTAGTATGAGATTTCCAATAATATGAGTGTGTCCTGTTTATATTTTTGATTGCAAAAAATGTGACTATTGAGGAGGAAAAGGAAAATGAGAATGAATCAAGAAGAGACTGACAAGAAGGAGGGAGAGAAAAATAGGAAGGGTGGGGAGGGGAGACAATAGTTGAGGACAAAGATTCCCTGAGTAAATGAACAGCTGAGAAATCACTCTCCTGATTATGACAATGAATTCTGTGTGAATACGCTTGGGGATAATATGACACAGTCTCTACCGGACATTTGCAACACCCTTAAGATATGATGGCACTACAGATCTCAGGAAATTTGCATAATAGTGAAAGTTATTACAAAATCTGGCGATGAAAAGCAGCATTGTCTAGGTTCCAGTGAATCTTGACATCATGACGCAAAGGGAAAGCTGGCTGCAGTTGACAATATCTGCATACAGCAACCCTCTTGGATCCATAGCAGCTACACATACCTTCAATTTGTATCCTCCTTGGATACAGATACACCACTGTAAGTGTGTAGGTCAGTGATCTGGAATAATGGGAAATGTGGCATCACAGGTCTTTAGCCTTCTGCCAAAGAATGCTGGTTTCTGACCATAAACTAAAATCCCAGGATGCCATGTGGCAGTTAAAGCGATATCAGTCCACATTAATTCTACAGTGTAGATGCACTTAAAGCAGGCGTGGGCAATTGCCTGCCCTCCAGGTGTTTTGGATTTCAAATCCAAGCAATCCTAACAGCTAGTAAACTGGCTAGGATTTCTGGGAGTTGAAGTCCAAAACTCCTGGAGGGCCGGCAATTTCTTTGTTTTTTCCCATTGTTTTAAAATATATACATAACCCTGTTCCTGGTTAAAGTCTATATTACCAACTTTACGAAGCCCTATTTCATGCTTCATATTTTATTTTCTTCTTGCACACAACTAAAATACACATTAAATTAATGCCTGGTTGGAATATATGTGTATAATACTAGCAATTGTAAATGCATGGACAGGAATTGTGAAGATTCCTGTGCAAACACAGTTTAGAAGAATTTTAAGGTTTGGCAGCTCTGAATGTAACCTTAGCAAGAGGTTTGTCTGGTCTTCGAATCCCCATGCTTAGTTAAGGCAATATAATTGTGCCACTGAAAAGATTATTTTCTTACAAGGAGTGGATTATATTGGTGAGTGAAGACTTGTGTGGCAGAAAGAGTAGGAGAATTTCCATCAAGCGCTGATAATTCAGGCAGTTCAAGTGATCGGTGTATAGATGTGTTATTTATTTGTTCAGTTCAGTCATCCTTCTTCCAGGGAGCTCAGACTCTGTAGATGCGAGGACGTGCTGTTACCTGCTCACCATCTTATCCTAACAATAACCCTGAAGCAGGTGAGGTTGAGTGATAGTGACTGTCCAAGGTTGCCCTGTGCTTGGTAGATTATATCCAAGGTAATGCTGGCTGAAAAAGTAGAGGAGGTGACCTTGTTTCACTGCAGCTTATGTGTCTTGCCAGCGGCAGTGAGGCTACACTGAGAAGAAAAGCATTGGAATTGACACTTGCGAGATGATGAAAATGGGGTTTTTACAAGCGGGAGAAATATTGGTCTAGCAAAATGAAGCCCCTGGATACAACCTTGTGTGACTGAGTGAGGATTTTAAAATAAGCTTCCTTGATCCTAACCTAATTCAAAACACTCCAGATCTTGGAAAGACTATCTTTGGGATTAAAGATCTCAGAATATCTAGTCACTGGTCATGACTAGTGCATTCTGGGAATTATTTCCCAAAATATAGTATTTTCAAGTTTTAATTACCAGGTGGAGTCTCTCTCTCTCTCTCTCTCTCTCTCTCTCTCTCTCTCTCTATATCTATATATATATATATATATATATATATATATATGAAAACATTCATTACAGACTTTAAAAAATACTGGTATTTTAAAATTAGATTTGCTTGGATTGTTCCTCAACTAGTCCTCAGAAATGCCACCTCTTTCAATTTAATTTGGCTTCTTAGGGTACATTGGCTTCAAAGATGTAAAAAGATGAAATGTTGCTGGTCTAGAGCAGAGCTTTCCAAACATTTCATGTTTATGTTTATGACATGCATAATTTCAGAACACAATAATTGAATTTTACTAGCAAGCTGGAGGTTAAACCAACCTCTTATAAGAAATATGAACATGTACATAAATTGCAATAATGAAATGTATGGAGGCACAACATATGTCATGAAACCTCTTAAAATATATGATTTATTGCTTCTTTCATATAGACACAGAGGTTTCTCCTTACATTCGCTTGACATGCATATGCATTGCAGCCAGCACAACAGAGTTTTGAAAGCTCTGGTCTAGAGGACACTTGCAAGTCATTTCCATGACTTAGATGCTAATATTAGATAGATTAGATAGAGTAGGATGTTGAGCTTAGCAAACCTGTGATAGCATGTGAGCAGACTAGCAATTAAATCCTTTCAATATTCTGAGCTAGTCAAAGATCTGAAAATAGAAGGCCTCAAGATGGATGCATCTCAGGAAAGCACTTGAAGGTCTGTAGAAACTCATCTGTCGGCATGGTTGATGCATTTTTATTTAATTTCCCCGATAAGTATTTGGAAAACTTGCCCAAAGTGCTTTGCCAGATATACTCAGGGGAAATTAAGAAGATGGTGTGATTAGCTATTTGTAGGTTACATTTTAAAGCATTGGTGTCCAATCTTACACACGTCTGCCATGGGTCTTGAAGTCCCTCCTGAATTAAGGCAACACTAAGTTAACTTATTGGGCAGTTTTCTGGGCAAGATTTCTCCATAAAGCATTTCTCATTCCTTTTCTTTGAGGCTGACGGCCCTTCCACAGAGCCCTATATCCCAGAATATCAAGGAAGAAAATCCCACAATACTGGGTTATCGGAGTCCACATTCAGATAATGTGGGATTTTCCACTTTGATATTCTGGGATATAGGGCTGTGTGGAAGGGCCCTGAGAGTGTGTGGCTGGCCCAGGTCATGCAGTGGTTTCTTTGGCCCAATGGTAATCTGAAGCTTCATCTCACAGAGTCTTAGTCCAACACTCAAACATATATAGAATTGCAGTCAGCCTTAAAGTATATTTGTTTGGAAAGCAAACAGCAATCACCAAAAGCTTACAAGTATCTAAATTTACAGTATCAAGAAATAGGCTGTGAATCAGTTAGCAAGTGCTTTTGCAAGATTTATTTCCAAAATTCAAAACACTTTCTTAAAAGAATTTTGCTCCATTTATTTTTATTCACTCCATATCAAACCTGAATGGGAATGCAAAGCCTTGGAAAAAATACAGATAATAATGCTTCGCATTTGTTCATCACTTCTTTTGCATCCACTTTTACAACATCACTGCAAGGCATATTCATAATTTAATTTATTCATTAAAACATTCATATCTTGTCCCATATCATGAGATTTCACGCAGGAGGGGGGTCATAGAAATAAAATTGAATAAATTGCAGAAAAATATAAAAATATAAACAAATCAAAATATTACTAAGAATTTAAGCACATTGTAACAAGACAACCTATGCATGGAGTTTTTGGAATAAATCAACCGGGCTACAAAATCTTTAATAAAAAGCCAGGTTTATAATAACAAGCCAGCATCACTGTTGGCTTGTTTTCTGCTGCTCTAGAGTCTAGGACATGGAGCAGTGGTTTCAAATTAAAGGAAAGGAGATTCCATCCAAACATTAGGAAGAACTGACAATAAGAGTAACATGCTGCCTTGGAGTGTGGTAGGGTCTCCTTCTCTGGAGGTTTTTGAATAGAGGCTGGATGGCCATTTGTTGGGAATTACATGATTACATGTTTCTGTATGACTGAAGGAGATTGGACTGGATGACCCTTGTGGTCTCTTCCAGCTCTATGATTCTATGACAGCAAATTCCACAGTTTGGGTGCCATGATTTAGAAAGCCTGCTCCCATGTTTTCCTATAGTGTCCCGACTTCACTGGTGGGAGGGCTCTTCCAGCATGCCTGGCATCCTTTTATTCCCCCACACTTCAGTTATGCCATTGCCTTCCTTTTAGGCACACAATGGATTTTCTCTGGCTGAGTAGGAATTCAGCCCCTGGTGTCCCAAAATCCTACTCCAGCACTCTGATCACTACATCATATTGGCTCAAATGGCCTAATTGTTCAGCCAGATATACCCCCCAGATCCAAACCAAAAGGTGGGTCAAGAGGGGCTGCAGCTTTACCCATGTTCCCATTTATAAGTATTTACATAATCAGATTTATGCCAGCATTAGCTACCAACAGGATCGAACCTCAGTCTCTTAGCTATCAGAGTAATTCCAACTATTAATTATAGTGATATATAGTTGAACCACTATTTGGTGTTTTGTCAGTCTCTCTCAACAGTGACTGCTATACAAAATATGTTGGAAATGCATATCCCATTATTGCAAGCATCTGTGGTTTTTGCACCCATTCTCTTCAAAACAGAAGTTACATAAAAATAACAGTAAAAAGGGCAAAAATCTATACTACTCTATAAGATTATTATTTAACTATAAAGAATTAAATGCCACTCTAATTTTGAGATTTCCATATGAAAACAGAAAAACACTGAAAAATTCCCATATTCAGGACCTCTTACCTGTGAAGAAGTACTACGATAGTAATTTCAGGGCCTTGTTGAGATCTCATGCCAGATCAGGAGTCACTGATCTGAAAGGTCATCTTAAAACTGCAGCTATGAATGCTTAGTATACAAGTCCTCAAATACAGAATGAACTAATAGATATCTGTGGTGACAAGATAGTCAAAAATTGTTGAAAGATAAAACGCATTAGAGTGTTTCTCTGTTTTGGCAGATGAAACTTTGGATGTGAGTATCTCAGAACAGTAGGTAGGTTGATGTTGAACAGGAGTGCTCACACTTTTTCAGCATATGAGCTACTCTTAAAGCAACCAAGTCCAAAAGATCTACCTGCCCCCGCTGCCATGTGCTCCCGCGCGCTCCCGCCGCCGCGCGCTCTTGCCACCGCGTGTGCTCCTGCTGCTGTGTTCTGCCTGCGCAGCGCTTCTCCCACCTGCGGGGCATTGCAGGAAGGAGAAAGCATGAGGCGGGGCATCCAGAGGGAGCACTTCACCCTGCCTGTCTCGCCGGCAACTGCTGCTTCTGGACGAGAGAGAGGCAGGGCGCTCCTCTGGATGCCCCACCTCGTGCTTCCTTCTTCCTGCAATGCCCCGCAGGCGAAAGAAGCACCGCAAGAGCGGAAGCCAGCAGCAGGAGCGCACGTGCGCACAGGGTGTGTGCTCGCATGGCAGGAGCGCCCCATCCGGCTGGTGAGGCCCGAAGATCACCTGGAAGAGGGCCGAAGATCTAGTAGCTCCCGAGCTACCTAATGAGCACCCCTGATGTTGAAGCTGCAGGAATCAAAGAAGACTATAAGTATTTTGAAGGAAAGCGATATAACAGGTGGATGGCTTGCAGGCATTATTTTGAAAACACTGGAAGCATTGCACTGAACTTGCAATACTTGTGTGGACAGGGTTATGATGGAGCTGCTAATGAGAGTGGCCATATTAGTGGTGCACAGGAAATTATATCCAGTGGCTGTCTACATCTACTGCATGGCTCACTCACTCAATCTAGCCTTAGCAAAGACTTGCAGCATTCTGCCTATCAGAAACTGCCAAGAAACAATATCATCTGTGTGCAATTTGCTCAGAGTATCATCCATCAGACTGGAACTGTTGAAGAAAAATATAAAGGACTGTTTCCCTGAATCAACCTGTTGCCGCTTTGTGAAACCCATTGAGTTGAGCGACATTATGCAGGGTTTTTTTTAACTGTACAGTGTGGTGGTGAGAACACTTGAAGAACTAGAAAAGAGTCCTCTATACAAACGTGAGACTTCTTCCCAAGCTGGACATCTTATTTTCACTGTTGTAAATGCTGAACTTGTAAGCATATACATCCTAAGAAAGCTGTCATCATCCTTTCAGCTTAGCAAAACATTACAAAGAATAGATATGGAAATTTTCTAGACTCTGCAATATATCGACAGTCTCTTAGAAAAAAAAACAGGGAGATACAGACAAAATCCGTGAAATAATTTCAGGAGATCTTTGACAAAGCAAGATCAGTGATGGAGTCTATGGGTGGAGAAGTTAGGATTCCTCACATCTGTTCAAGACAGACTTGTAAAAGCAACATGCAGGCAACTTCACCAACATCAATGGGATATTATAGGCTAAATGTGTACATCCCATTTCTGGAGTTTTCCTACAGTCAGCTTCAAGAAAAGTTTACAAGGCAGGCACAAGGAAGTAATTCAGGAACTGCAAATGTTCTTCCCTATTAATTGTGGCCATTTAAATTCCAACATGAACAAGTGCATATAACTTTACAATGAATGCCTTCAAGATACTGACACATTGATGGAAATGTTTGACCTGTGGTATAGATCATGGCAAAAGATTATACCCACAGAAAAACCATAAAATCCATTGGAAACATATCTTGTCTGTGATAGACACTTTCCCCCCCCAAATCTGAAGAAACTTCAGATTTCTGCACCATTGCCAGTGTCAACGGCTAGAAATGAAAGGCTGTTTTCAATTCTTAAATGTTTGAAAACATACGTAAGAAGCACAATGGGGCAAGAAAGACTGACTGGACTTGCACTCTTGAATGCCCATTGAAGTTTATAGCTGGAGCCTGATATCCGTTAAAGTGTGTTGATGCAGTTTTTAAGTGTTTCCAGCAGGCATTGTGGTATTTTTTGTAACCACTAAACTACCGGTTAAGGACCTCATCACACTAGAGAATGAACCCACTTTAAATCTGGTTCCTGTCTCCTGCAGAATTCTGGCTGTTATAGTTTAGGGAGGAGTCTTTAACAGCCTCACTAAACTATAAATCCCAGAATTTTGTGGGAGCAGAAACTGGATTTAAAGTGGATTCATTCTCTAGTGTGATGAAGTGATAAGAGTAATTTTATGGACGTACTCTGCATGATTTACTAAAGAAATGAAAATTACCCCCCCCCACACACACACACTTTTTAAAAACTTTTCTGGCTATGGGCCTGGTCATAGCCACATTTACATTGCCAACTAATGGAGTTTCAAACTGTATTTTATGGTCAGTTTAGACTCATATAATGCAATTCATTGAACTGCATTATTCCTTGTTCCGGCATTTGCTTCTGGATAACGATACATCAGGATGCTACATTTGTTCTTCTGTAGAAGCTGACTAATAAAGAGTGAACCCACTGTGCATAATACTTTTGTTCACCACAGTTTGAGTCATCTTATTCTCCCCCTCCCTTTTAACTGATGCAATCTCTGCTCTGTTGCTAAGCAGTTACAATGCCTATAAACCCTGCCCCATTCAGCCTAACCCATGGCTTTTGGCCAAAGTAACTGCTTCAGATAATATCAGTCTCAATAAAGTATTCAGTCTTGTTGAACTAGTTAAAATGAGGAGAAGGATGATGACTTGGGACCCTTTCAGGCCACACACTTTAACTGCCATAGCTGTGTCCTACAGAATCCTGGGGTTTGTAAAATCTATATATATAAAGGAAGAGTCGTCATGGAAAGACCATCCCAAACAGAGAAACCTTACAACGCAGAAACACCAAACTTGCCAACAGAAATAGGCCTCAAGCAAGGTATGTTTGTAGCAAAGAAACTTTCCAACCCAAAACCTAAAAGGCCCCCAAAACAACGAGTAAAAAACTACATTTCCCAGCATCCTCCAGGGCTGCCAACGACTCTCCCAGCCTCTACATTCTGACAACATGATTGGCTGCCAATAAGGGCAGATTTGCATAACTCCTGTACTGGCCAGCCAACATGAACATTCTGACCCATAATAACCTGTCAGAGTAGGATAAGGCAAAGGGCTGAGGCACAAACACAAACACACAAATCACTTCCCACAGAAAATGTACACCCTTACAAATCACAGACCACGCCCAAAATTGACAGTAATGCTGTTTACACTCTGAATTGACAGTAAGGCTTCATTAACTTGCTGTTCCTGACTAGGCCTCAGCTCATGGGACATTGTGTATGGCCTGAATTTACAGTAACCAACCTTGGCACACAGAGCCCCTATGACCCACGCTACATTCTACTACAGTTTGGAGGAGGGTGGACCATGGATTATGGGACTTGAAGTACCTCCATGGGTAATGGGATTTGTACTACTTCACAACCCATCATTCCCCACAGACCACTGTGGCCCAGAACCAAGACCGATAAAGACCAAACTTGGCACACAATGCCCCCCATGACCCACACTCCAGCCGACTACAGTTCAGAGGAGGACACACCATGGATAATGGTATTTCAAGTACCTCCACTCACTTCCAACCACACAAGCATCAACCTCTACATCAACACAACAGACGGAAAGACAAAAAACATTGTATATCCACAAGCTATGCAGAACGCCAGCAATACCACACACCAACAACTCCCCAGGACTTCAACATCCCACCCACCAGAACAACCCACAACGACACAGCCATGGCCCCAACAACACCATAACTAACAACAATTCCAACCCTTACATACTCAGACTTTCTTGCATCTCCTAAATAGGGCACAGCAACGCATGCCGGGTACAGCTAGTTCTCCATAAAGTGCAAATCACAGTTGGGCAGCCCCTGTTCTGGATTCTATAATGTGCAGAAAACAGGGTCAAATGTCTACAATGCCTTCCACATTTTGCAGAGCTGATTTTACCTTTGATCTAAAATATATTCGGATATGCCACAGTGACTTTCCTGTGATTTTTTTAATGTGCTGAATTCCTTTTAATGCAAATACAGCATGCATTGTTGCTGTTTATTCATTTCTGTCACTTCCAACTCTTCGTGACCTTATGGATCAGTCCACGCCAGAGCCCCTTGTCGGTCGTCACTACCCCCAGCTCCTTCAGAGTCAAGCTTGTCACTTCAAGGATACCATCCATCCATCTTGCCCTTGGTCGTCCCCTCTTCCCTTTTCCTTCCATTTCCCCCAGCATCATTGTCTTCTCTAAACTTTCCTGTCTTCTCAGTATGTGGCCAAAGTACTTCATCTTTGCCCCCAATATCCTTCCCTCCAGTGAGCAGGAGTAGGTTAACATTACCTTCTTTTGTGCAGTACTAACAAGCATTAGCTATGATGCCACTGCCACTATTTTTTGAGAGATCCTCGGCCAATAACATATTCCACTGCTGCTGCTGCCCAGTAGCTTTTTCGTAGATTTCGTCTGGCTCCTCAGCAAAAGCCTATCTGCTATGCTGCTAGCATCAACATAACTTTTTGTCTAGTGGCAATGTGCAATCTTACCACTGCACAAATCTGGTGTCATGGTGGGCATAACTTCCTATATTTCAGACATAGAAACCAGGACAAATGAGGCCAAGCAAAATCACAGTGTGGCCAAGAAGACAAACAAATTGTGAGAAGGAACACACAAACTTGAAAAAGTTGCTGCCGTTTGCCTGAGTCTACAGGGAAGGGAAAAATTATGTCCCTGATATCCTTCCCACTCCTTGAGTTAATTTCCCTCACTTTTATCTAGTGATATACACAAGGAGGAACTGGGGAATTGTGGCTGCAAGACACACCTCTGTTTTGTTTTGTGACTAACTAGCAAACTAACTGTGTCTTACACAAAATGTAACTTGATATTTTATTCCAGGGGTGGTGTCTAGATCATTTGTGTCTTATTCATGAGTCATCTAAACTGAGAATAATAATTAAAAATGCAGATTTGGGATTATAACAAGCCACGGTATTCAGTTGCAGTTCTGGCAACTAGATTATTTTAACAAAAAGCCAAGTTCAGGCTATGGTTAATATTTTAGAAATGTTCTTTGGTGTGGGGTTTATTTTTGGTTTTTTTGCTAATGAAAATCTCCCACATTTCTCAATGAGTCTGTACTTGTAACATGTCATTTGTAATTTCCTGGTACATGACTATTAGGCATGGTTTCGAACCAAAAAATCGTGATTCTAAAATCAAATGGGGATTTTTTTTATTAGTAATAGAAAGACTTACAAAAAAAATTCCAAAAATTTCTAAAATGTAACTTAATTACTAACGAATTGCGTTAGTATTTCATAGGCCAGCACATGCGCATTCCGGATGGTTTTGGCCTTCAACTCCCAGAAATCCTAACAGCTGGTAAATTGGCTGGGATTTCTGGGAGTTGTAGGCCAAAACTTGAATAAATCACACTGAATTCTAGATGGGACTCTCCAAATAGGAAGGAGGGAGGGAGGGAGGGGGTATTCTATTCTTGGAAGCAGCAAAAAAGGAGGAGGAGCCCCCCCCTCGCTCCTCGCTGCCTCTCTCTCACCCTGATCCTGAGGGAGCGAGGGCCCAAGTTTGCCCAGGCTGAGAGGAAAAGGAAGAGGCCTGAGGCTGTGAGGAATGGTGGGAGTTGAAGTCCAAAACACCTGGAGGGCTGAAGTTGGCCCCTCATGAAGCCTCTTCAAGGCTTTAGATCCTGGCAGGCAGAAGGGGCAGGGAGGCCCGTCCACTCCTCCTGCCCTGCCAGGATATAAAGCATCAAAGAGTATTGGGGTGAGAAACCAACCAAATGTATAATAGAATGAATGCTACTGTAAGTGCCTAATATTATAAGTAATCCAACTGGTCATATACCTACATTCCATGCACATGCAATAATACAGCAGTAATAACAATGGGTATAAGAAGAGGTAAAATTCAAAGCAGTATTCTGACTGGTCCCTCCTCAAACTGCAAAAGGCTCTTCTCTATGAGCGGGAAAAGGCAAAACCCGGGCACAGTGTTTGCTGCCTGGGTGCACACACATACATATTCTTTGGGGGATTTGCTGCAGAATCCCGGGCTCATAGAGAAGATTCTGCAGCAAACCCCCCCCAAAGAATATGTATGTGTGTGCACCCAGGCAGCAAACGCTGTGCCCGGGTTTTGGCTTTTCCCGGGCTCATAGAGAAGAGCCTTTGCAGTTTGAGGAGGGACCACAGTCAGAATTCTCGGTTTGAATTTTACCTCTTCTTATACCCATTGTTATTACTGCTGTATTATTGCATGTGCATGGAATGTAGGTATATGACCAGTTGGATTACTTATAATATTAGGCACTTACAGTAGCATTCATTCTATTATACATTAGGTTGGTTTCTCACCCCAATACTCTTTGATGCTTTAGATCCTGGCAGGCAGGAGAGGCAGGGAAGCCTGGAAAAAATGTAAACAGAGAGGTTTACTCAGAAGTAAATCCACAACGGAGGGCACTTCATCCAAAGTGCCCTCCTTTGCAGATTTACTTCTGAGTAAACCTCTCTGTTTACATTTTTCCAGGCTTCCAGCCGAAAGAAGGAGCGAGTTTAGGGCTTGCCTTGCCATAATACTTATTGGCAAGGGAGGCGGGAGGGTGGTGAGAGAGAAGGAGGGTGCCCCCCCCCCTTACGACCTAATAACAACACTTAAGAAAATCCTGGCCCCCGAAGTTCTATAAAGAAAGTCCACTTCCTGGTTGGCGTTCCAGATGCGGAAATACTCAAAAGTAGCATTTCTTACGAATTTCTTCCGAATCATTTCATTTTCATAACTTTTTTCTCATGCCTAATGACTATATATGTGGAGCATTATTATATATTCACGGATTTAGGAATACATGTTTTCCAGGCATAAACTGATTTCTAATGCTGCCAGGTGCATAAGCAGAAATGTCATATAAACATAAAGTAAATCGATTATGAGGACAAATTCCTGTGCAAACATATAATTTCTCACTCGTACTGACAGTTCAATGCATTGTGGGTCACAGAGATGAATGCAAATAGAGAGGCCAGAGGCAGAGCAGGAAAAAGTGCCAATGATGTGAGAGGAGGGAAAAGGTAGTGGTGGCTTAAGACATTTTGCTGCATGAAGTTAAGGTGAAGGACACCTCCTCGTTCACATTCCAGTTACAGAGGCTCACAGGTGGGTTGACAGGTCAGGACTATCCTGGGACCTAAGATTCCATGACATAAACTTGAGGTCGAGTGACAACTCATTGTGATGTCACAAGGGGTAGACTCTGGTAATGTCCTCAAGCACACTACCTTAAGTTTGAATCATAGTTGCCTCAGCATGTGCATTCAAACAAAAAACAACAAGTCTAACAAAGGAGGCAACCAAACTGCTGAATTAATGCAATTTGACACCATTTTCAACAACCATGTTTCAATGTCATGGGATCTTGGCAATTTTAGTTTCACAAGGTATTTAGCCTTCTCTGCCAAAGATTGCTGATGCCTCCCCAAACTACAGGATTTCATAGCACTGAACCATAAAAGTTAACATGATGTCAAACTGCATTAAATTAACAGTGTAGATGCAGCCAAAGATGGTGAATATAGTATATGCCTACACAGACTTTGAAAGACAGTGCTCTTGTCCTGAGATTCCTCCCTGATTTGCAGAGTGGAGTAATGGATCCAGGCCCTGATATCTGGCAACCTTACCAACAGAATTGGCAGTTTAATCTTCTTTGCTCGTTTGAAGGTGCTAAGTTATCATCCTCAGCCCCCGATTAATGGAGGGAGTGCAGGGTACGTTGCCTGGAACACAAAATTCTATTTTCCAGGACAGAATAGCGAAGGGGAGAAGCTGGTGGTCAGAAAAGGTCTGTTCAAAAACATAAAACACTGTTGGTATATTCTGAGCATCCTGCTTTCCTCAGAAATTTGAAATTCAAAACAGGGTAGCCACCACCAGTTTAAATAACACTTCTAAAATATTTCATACAAAAATACACAAAGATATAAATTACACACACACATACACACATACACACCTATTTTCCATATATTGGAGATGTCTACAGGCAACACCGACTCTTCAGCTTAGAAATCGAGATGAACACTAACCCCCAGAGTCGGACATGACTGGACTTAGTGTCAAGGGAAAACCTTTACCTTTACCTTATTCCATATATGCACAATGTATTATTATAAAAATGTTTCAAAACTTCTATAAGGTATTGTATATCTAATACAAAATATGGGATGTTTTGGTTTGAAATAACAGCTTCAATCAGAATAATACTGAAACAGAAAATAGAACCATAACATCAAAAGTAATATTAAATACAACAAAACAGAACTTACACAAAACTCACTGGGGCCCAACACTGTATAATGCAGTTTCAGTTTGCAGTTTCACTGCATTCTACTGGATTATAATATCATTATGCCGTCACACCAGGTCTGTTTGAAATTAAAACTGGCAGATGTGTTGTCCTTTTTACCTGGTGGACTGCAGAGCGCTTGCTGAAAAAGCTAGGTGGACAACCCAAAAAACACTCCAAAATAAAGTTGAAAATCAAACAGTTTATTCAATAACAAAGTCTTTGCAGGACTTGGCACAGCTTCTTAATGGTTGCAAAAAAAAACCAGAGTGGAAATGCCTTGGGTTGTTGCTCAAAAGATTCCTACTGCTTCTTTTTGGATGGCAGGAAACCCGATATTTCCCACCCTGGTCCTAGGTGTTTGGTTGAAGGAACCACTCCTTCCCCCCTCAAAACCTAAGCTCAGTCCAAAGGTGACCTAAAGCTGGGCTGGTAACCAGATGTCTATCCTATACAGCATGCAAAGCCAGTCTCTGCAAGGTACCATAAACTCATCTGGCTCCAGCACTCCCCCAGCTAATGGTCAAGCAAAAGCAATCAGCAGGTCAGCATGCAGGTTAGCACCCAGGTAAGCACCCAGTAAAAACCCAGTAAGCACCCAGTAAGCACCCAGTACTTACGGTGACCCTTTCGAAGCCAATCCTGGCTGGCCAAAAAAAACACATCTGGCTTCCCTCTCTGAAAGGAACTAAAACACTTTCTAAAATGGAGGCCAATCCCCAGGAAGAAAAAGGGGCGGACACCAACTAAAAAGATACATTTGCAGAGCTTTAGGTGGCAAATTCTGCACCAGGCTGCAACCCTGCTAATAATTAACAGGCAAGGTGCCAGTGTGTCTGGAACAGTCCCAGGAAAGATGCAAAAGGAAAAATGCTGCCTTTTTAAAAACCAAACTATGGGGCTATGCATATAAAACGTCTGGAGGACGGAACACTCCCCGCTAAATTTCCAGGATATGGAAATTTACCAAATAAAATAAGCAAACACCTTTGCGATATAACAACAATATAAAACTCATATAACTATATAAACATTCAAAACAAGGTCGTTGATTGGCCTGTCCAAGACAGACATCTTGTCCTTGCTGAGAGTCCTTAGTTGAACTTTCCTAACCTTGCCATCAGGGCAAGGAGAGGTCTTTAGTATGATGCCCATAGGCCAGGTATGGCGGGGCAAGTCTTTGTCCTTGAGTCCTCGGTTTTCATTTGGGCACCTTTAAAGTCACTACCGAGATCTGTGTTGTTGTTCGAAAGTCCCAACAGAAATAGAATTTTCATTAGGCCTAGACATAGAAAATGTAAATATTTGCTTTGTTTCAGTTATAAGGAAAACACAACTAGGAGATGAGTGGGACAATTCACCATCTTTCAAGAATACAGACTCCAAATAACCACTGGGAGAAACCACCCCAGAACCATCCTCTGGATGGTTCACAGATGCTGTCACCATGTCAGACCTTCCACATCTATTACACTCAGCAGAACCGAATTCCCACTCAGCTTCCCTGCCTAGTTCACTGGGGCAAGAATCCTCCGGACTTTCCCTATGAAAATTCGCCTCACGCCCCCGTTCAACGAAAGACTCCACCAGCCTTTCAGAGCTCTTCTCTAAAATTTCCTTCACTTTTTTCTTTCTGGTTTTTACTCTACGTAAATGTTCATTTACGTTCTCATTCCAAGAAGGGTTTCCTGGAACTTCTGTGTTTGGATGATCCCAATCCATATGCTTTTGTAAATAATTAAATTTCTCTTCTTCATCGAAGAGCTTGGCAGTAACTCTAAGATCTTCAATGCACTTTTCTAATTTTGCTGGCAGACCATCTGGGATGGCAGGCACTGGTTTTGGTGCCAGGACCTCAGAAGTGAGGGGGAGCTGCATGGCACTTCCATTCTCTCCTGGTGCTTCTGAGACTGGGCTGCCATTGGAGGTAGCATCAAAATCAATATCTCCCTGCATTTCAAGGGCACTTTCAGCATCCTGTAGAAGTTCGCGTTCCTTCATGCTGCCAGAAATGGAGAGAACTGGATCTGTGATGTTCAAGTCAGACACATCATTTCCATTTGTGATGGGGGTCGCAGGGAGTTTATTAGCTGTAGAAGTCACAACTGATCCTGTGGGATTCACGTTGTCATTTTTATTCTTCACTGCTACATGCCTGTTGTTTGGCAAAGCGGGCCTATTTTTTTTAAAGGACAAAGGGGCTATCCAATTTCCCTCTGCACTTTGCATTACTTGGGAGTTCATGATCTCCAAGGATCTTTGCTCGTCTTTTGAGCGCGCTAAGGCTTTGTCTCTTTCGGAGTCTTTAAAGATGGAGGAATACTCTGGAGTTATTCCTTGACAAAAGATAGAGATGTGGCTTAGGCAACTGTGCATAAGTGCAGGATGTCCACCTTTAGCTTGACTGGAGTCCAACGATGATGGTGGGTGCATCTTGTTCGTGCACACTGGGCCTATAACTGTCCAGCCTAGAGGGAGTTGCTGCGCGATAGGTGCGCCTGGCGGTCCTTTAACTTGGCCGTTGACGCAAAACAAGCTCGGACAATCCGCACCAAGCAAAAGAGCAATGTCCACATCTGGCTGGAAAGCTGGTATGGCATTCTTCAGCCTTCGCAGGTGTGGATGGGCCTCCACAACTTCCCTGGTTGGAATTTGATCTTTATTCCGTGGGATGGAGGAACACTCTATGAGGTCTGGCAGCTTGAACTGTCTCTTCTTGTCGCAAGAGGAGACGACAAAAACAGACGCTATGCGACCCTGCAACTTCTTCCTCCCCGAACAGGTTGTCATAGTGTAGTCGACCATCTTTTCTTTTTTTAAAAATATATTTATTGGGGTTTTTCCATAAACAAACAAACAGTGAAAGTGGGGGAACAGTCTCAGGGACAGGACAGTAGGAAAAATAAAGGAGAGGCTGAGTATGGTGATGGGAGGGGGGGTAGAGAGAGTGGGAAGGGGGTGGTGGTGCTGGGGGGTGGCAAGGGATGGGGGGGTAGAAAGGGGTGGGGTGGTGGGCGGTGAAGGAGGCTGCTTGGTCCGGGTTCTGGGAAGGCTAGTGATGGGCAGTGGTGATGGGAAGAGCTGAAGACTGGAGTAGCTTGCTTCCTTCTAGGGTCCTTGTTCATGGGTGCTCCTTCGTGTTCTCTTGCAGTCTCCCTCCTTGTTGAGCTGGTCACTTCATTTTACAGGTCTTCTTTCTAGGCTCCTTTTTCCTTCTTTTTTTTCCGAGACGTGCCTTCCTAACCCTCTGTATCTGAGAGCAATCTGTTGTTTTTAGCTTTTTGTCCTTTTGAAAGAACCTTTGTTTTCCTGCAGCCTCCAAAATCTTTCCAGCGTTTGATGCCCATTGTCCGGTCCCTGTCTTCCAGCGTAGCCGGACCCGTGCCCCTTCACGTCCTCCAACCTAGCCGTTCTCCCTAGGCGATTCGAGGCCTTCCGTGTCCATCCCGGGATGCCACATCTCGTAGGCCTGAAATATGCCTCAAGAGAATAAGGGCAGCTTTTCTTCAGATTATTCTTCCTTTCTTGCTGGGTTGTTCCCGTCCAGCCTCTCTTCCTAGTGAGCTGCGTCCCATTCTTTTTGCCGTCCTTCTTAGCTGCATCCCGGCTGGGGTTTTGGGTGTTGCAGTGACCTCTTGGTTCTTCCCCTCTTCTCTTTCTTGGGGAGCAGAGGTGTTAGGAGCTCTTCGCGGTCATTCCTGCAGCATCCAGCAGGTCTGCCTCCCTACTTCTGGGGTGTGGTCCTCTTTCCTCTGATCCTGCCCCACGGCTTTACGTTCTCCTTCCCTCTCTCCTCTCCACCTGCACATATTGTTGCGCTCTCTCCCTTGACCAGGGGCGTCTTCTCCATCCTCATAGAAGATCGGCAACCCCTGGCCCTGTGAGACGCCTCTTCATTGGTTCTGATCTTTCCTGTAAGGGATGCCCCGGTTCGCGCCCATTTGGTCTTCCTGCCGGGACAGCATGGCATCCATCCTCCGCAGGAAACCGTCTTAGGCCTTCCTATCTTTCGCAGCTCTGCGAGGACATCCCCAAGAGTTATTTCCTCCTCTTCTGATCCCTCTTCCTGTCTCATCCTCGCTCTTTTACTCTTGAGGTGTACATTTTTATTTGTTTGTTGTTTGTTTACTTGTTCAGTTATTCACTTATTTAGATTGCCTTTCCTCCCTGTTGCGTATTAGAGAGAGGGCTTTGGGTTGCTCCACCTCCTGTCTATTCCCCTTTAGCCCGCCCCTGTCTCCCTGTCAAAGTGCTCCCACTTCTCTTGCTCAAGATGGCGTTCCCGCCACAAGTCCTTGTCTTCTTCCCCTTTCCCGGGTCTAGAGGAGCTCGGCCGCCATCTTGGTTCTCATCCTGACTGTTTTCTTCCCTGTCCTGGGGTGGTTGGAGGTTCCCAATATGCTCTTCCCTGTGGGGGTGGGGTGGGGTTCCCTCTTACTCTTTGAGCCCGCTCCCAGGTGCGATGTGTCCTTGCAGCCCTAGCCAAGAGCCCAGTCCGGTACGTGCCTCCCGGTTGCGGAGAGGGGTGGGGCGCTGCTGATCCCCGTACTCACTCTTGCTGAGCTTCTCCTCTTGCCCTGCCGTCTGGTTCAAGGGGGAGGGGGTAGGTCGGGCTGGGCTGGCAGTAAGTGTGGGTCGCCGCTTCCCGCTCCTTGGTCCACTAGCCGCTGTGGCAGTGATCCGGGCTCGCTCGATCTCCCCCCTCTTGAGGGAGGGGGATCTTTTGAGCCAGCCTGCCTGCCTGCTTCGCTGTCCTGCCCGGGCCGCTTCTGTGTCCGCGGAGAGGCGCAGATCGCCCTCCAACCAAGAGAGCGGGTGGCACAGGGGGAGCCCTAGAGTGTCCGCCCTGCCGCCATCTTCGCCCGACCGGGTCTCCTAGTCGACCATTTTTGATTCAAGGCCGAACATGCGGAAGAAAGCTGGAGTAGCCAGGGAAGCGTCGCTCTGGGGATCCAACGCCACATAAAGTCTCTTTCTAAGCCATGGGCACTTGGCTGGGTAGACATCTGCCAAGCAAATGGGATGACAAGCACAGCTCAGTACAGGCGACTGCTGACACCTCCAAGTCTCTCTGTGGCGTGGCTGACCTGTCGGCATCTTCGGCCGCTGGCTTCTCCTTGGATGGACTGTCCCCTTTAGAGTGGGAGGTGACCTCGGAGTTGTGCATTGCAGTGCAATGCCTTGGGCTGCTGCATTTATCACACTTGATAGCCTCTTTGCAGTTCGATGCAAAGTGTGGAGTGCAGCACAGCACCTGAAGCAGATTCCTAGCTTTTGAGCCAGCTGCTGTCTCTCCTTGTATGACTTCTTGCTGACTCTCGGCAATTGGCCAAACTGTGAGGAGCTTTTGGTGGATAGGGCAAAGGACTTCCTTCCCCTCTGGCCTTGGTGCATCGGTCCTGTGCTGAGTTTCAACAGCCTTCACACTGACCGGTCTCTTGGCCTCTCT